>WNWU01000056.1:1940087-1971143 GCA_012654045.1 Ptyas mucosa | reverse complement strand
CTTTCTTTCTTTCTTTCTTTCTTTCTTTCTTTCTTTCTTTCTTTCTTTCTTTCTTTCTTTCTTTCTTTCTCTTCCTTCCTTCCTTCCCTCCCCTCCCCTTCCCTTCCCTTCCCTTCCTTTCTTCCTCTTCCTCCCCCCACCTCTCAAGTTGAGAAACAATCTCATACAAAAAAACCAAGCAAACCAACAAGCTAAGACTCTAAGCAGGCTTTGCTAATAACTGATATACTGCTAAGTACTAGTAATACTTGCTGTTTTATCCCTTAGGTGAGCTTACACTGTAGAATTACTATTACATTTTTAGCTAATGGTTGAAAATACAGCTCTTCATTTAAGTCTTCCCTATATGAATGGAGAGAAAACATTTCCTCCCCCTCTTTGCTTGGTTTTTTTAAATGGTTCTGTTTTACATTTTGCAATCCAGCAAATGCATCCTGGATGCATCTGCATAGCAATTGGGATTATAAGCAGGTTTAATTGATTTAACCGGTCAATTTCACCTGATCTACTGCATGCAGAGAAATGTTACAAGGAAGGAAATACATGTATAAACTGAGAATGGCTTGGACTGATCTTAGCTGCATTTCATATGGGAAGAAAGTAGAAAGATTGGTCAGCTAGAAGCTTGTGCCATATCATAGCACAGGTTTCATCATTTATCCCCTCTCCCTTGCTTTGCTGTAGAAATCCATTCTATAGAACAGACAATATATGTAGAATAAACGAAGAGAGCCAATTTAGTGTAGTGGTGAAGGGAGCCGGCTAGAAACCAGGAGGATGGGAGTTCTAGTCCCACCTTGAGTAGTTCAGAGAACTGGCAAATACCACCTCTGGCTTGCCCCAGAGTGGGGTGGGTGGGAATGGAGATTTTGCAATATCCTCCCCCCAAGAGTGGGGACAGAATGGGGATTTTGCAGTATCCTTCTTGTGGAGTGGGGTGGGAATGGAGATTTTGCAATATCCTTCCCCTGCCACGCCCACCAAGCCACGCCCACCGAACTGGTAGTTAAAAAAAAATTGAATTCCACCACTGGATTAAAGATCTCTATCCTCCCTGCCCCTGATATCCCAGACTGGGTCATTTACCAAAGCTTCTGTTACTGGCACCAGGGGCTGATTTGAAACCTAAAATACTTTCCGAAGTTTCTTGCAATGCTGGGTATAGAAGTGTTCTTTCTTTTCTCACCAGCAGAAAATCCGCCTCCACTTTAGAAGGCTTTTTTCATAGCAATTAGGCCGGGATATGGTCTCCAATAATGTTAATGGAGGGAATTGGTGTGCCAAATTTCAATAGCGGGTGATATCACCGTACAAAAAAAGGATCACCTTTTCCTTCCCCAGTAGCATTTGCTAAAAAATTCGGTCCTAGAAATTGTCCTCCTGTACACCATTAAGCTTTAAAGCAGCCTCTGTTAATGACATCTGAGGCTCTTTTTTTTTTTTTTAATAGGTTAGCAGGACTGGGAAATGTTCTTTTTCTGCAATCAGCCGGTGGAAACTTAAAACGATTTCTGCTGGTGGCAAAGGGTAGAGAGGAATTAGGATCTTAGGAAGAGGGTTTTGGGGGCCTTCTGAAGACATTTGCAGTTCGATGGGGAACAATTCATGGGTGTATTAATAGAATTTTGCAGAACTATAATGTCGATTTTGAGGTGATGCATTCCGAAGTTCATTATACAATGTTCAGAAAGTGGCTGCATTGGAGATTTACATAAGGCCATTAGGGTTCTTGCTGTTTTATATCCACTCCTGGTCTTGACATGCTTGATTTAATTTTCTTATTGCTGCTGCATTACTTCCAGTCCCACTATAGTTTGCAACTTGATCCCGTTCCTGAAATCTGCTTTCAAGTCCTTTTTCCATATGAGTTATCCGCAGTAAGATGTGGTTATACTCCTAGTGAGAATTCTTCAAGGAAAATTTTCACAGTTGATTCTAGCTGGAGACCATACTATAAGTTCAACCTTATAGTAATAGATCAGAACCAGTGGCGAAATTCAATTTTTTTTAAATACTGGGTCTGTGGGCGTGGCTTGGTGGGTGTGGTGTGGTTTGGTGGGTGTTGCAGGGCAAGAATACTGCAAAATCCCCATTCCTTCCCCACTCCTGGGAGAAGGATATTGCAAAATTTCCATTCCCACCCCACTCTGGGGCCAGCCAGACGTGGCATTTGCTGGTTCTCCGAACTACTCAAAATTTCCACTACCCGTTCTCCGAACTACTATTTCCACTACCTGTTCTCCGAACTACTCAAAATTTCCGCTACCGGTTCTCCAGAATCTGTCAGAACCTGCTGGATTTCACCCCTGATCAGAACAGCAACTCCAGGTAGTTCTCAATGTACAACCATTTGTTTAACGACTGTTTGAAGTTATAATGGCACTGAAAAAAAGTGACTTATGACCCTTTTTCACATGAATGTTGCAGCATCCTCCATGGTCACGTGATCAAAATTCAGGTACTTGGCAACTGGCATGTATTTATGACAGTTCCATTGTCCTACCGTCATGTGATCATCGTTTATAATCTTCCAAGCTGGCTTCCAACAAGCAAAGTCAATGGGGGAAGCCGGATTGTGTTGTGGCCTGTCAGCGGCCTGTGCGGATTGTAGCTGATTCTGACAGTGAGGAGGCTGGTGTGGTATTACGCCAGCAGCCTGTGCAGCTGGCACCTGAGTCAGACAATGAGGAGGCTGGAGAAGATGTGGTGCCAGAGGCAGGGATTTAGCCAGGGCCTTCAGAACCTCCAGAAGCTCCTTTAAGTGAAGAGGACGAAGAGGAGGAGCCTTTTCTTGATGCACGGGCATGCAGTGCTGCCAAAAGGCAGGAGTGACTCCTCAGGAGGAGGTCTCCTCAAGAGGAAGGCTTGGGCCTATTGGCCACTCCCTTAGCCTATTTAAGAAGGAACGCCGACTGAAGCAAGTTGTAAGGAACAACTTTAGTTCATTCTCCTTCGCATCTGGATCTCTGCAAATTGCTTCTGGGCTTTCTGCCAACCTTAGTAAGATTGTGATTACTTTATCTTTGTTTTCTTGTAAGCTGTTAAGGAAGTTTATTAACAGCCTTTGTTTGGAAAAGACTGAGTTATTTTAGTAAATTTAAGTTTTGTACAAACTTTCTATGTGCTGTGTTCTTTGGGGTCCGTAGCTGGGGCAGAACAGATTGGCATAACAACTGCATGATTCACTTAACAGCTGCCATGTTTCGCTTAACAGCTATGGCGAAAAAGGTGGTAAAATGGGGTGCAACTCAACTGTCTTGCTTAGCAATGGAAACTTTGGACTCAATTGTGGTTGTAAGTTGAGCTTCCTGTATGCTGATTTCACTGAGGTCTGGATCTGGATGTCCCTTCCATGAATGAGTGAGCAAAGAAGGAAAAGACACCAACAGGCAAAGAAGTGATAGAAAAAGTTTTAGAATGTGCTGAGATGGACAAATTAACAAAAGAAATTAAAAGAAAAAGAAGAAACAGATTATTATATAATTTGGAATAAATGGTAT
The DNA here is from genome assembly GCA_012654045.1 of Ptyas mucosa. NCBI lineage: Eukaryota > Metazoa > Chordata > Lepidosauria > Squamata > Colubridae > Ptyas > Ptyas mucosa. The sequence continues at coordinate 1,967,643 of WNWU01000056.1, read as the reverse complement.
GAATGGCTTGAGTCTAAAAATAAAGAATAATAAATACAGGGAAGAATTTAAAAGTATAAAATACGTATATAACAAATGTATAGAAATGTATAAAATTAAGGTTATTAGTGTTAGAAAATACAATGTAACCAAAGAGAAAGGGACAATGTAGAAAATGAAATAGTAATAGAGACAGGGGACGAAAATACAAAACGGAAAGAAGACCATGAAGAAACATTGTTGACAAAAGAGGAGATATTTATATGTTGTATGTTATGTGATTGTCATGTTGTGTCATAATAAAATATTATCACTTTTTTTTAAAAAGAGAGAGCAAAGAAAAACTTACAAGATAGATATATATATATTCTTTTTTGAAATATGACTTGAAATTTGAATAGAGCATCTCCTTTTAATGTTTTTCAGTTGATCCCCCCAGGTCATATAGTGGAAATAATGGGACAAATGAACTTTCCAAGCTGATGGAAATGAGATGCAACAAACAGTTTAGTGTATTGGGAGCTGGCAACAGCTTCACTCTGAGCCAACCAGGCTCGCTGCCCAACTTAATTATTTTAAAAATACTCTTAATTAATTAATTAGTAAGGATGATACAACCCTGTCAGCATGGTATAAAATGAAGTGCCAGCCGCATAAACTTTACAATCTTTATAAATTACGGGTTCCCAAAACTTTCGTGGAAGATTAAAAAAATATTGGGAGCTGCAGCTTTGTGCTTTACTTGGGAATGTGTCCACCTGTTCAGGAAAAAGAAAAGGTCAAAGACTGGCTTGATAAAGAACATGGGGTGGGGGTGGGGCTAGCATGGTGGCAGAAATGTACCCTAGTGATCTTCAAGTAAATGGATAATATTGAGACTGACTATGTCCTCTAGGACATCAGTGGATCTGTTATGGTTCATTGTATTTAGATCAGTGTTTCTCAACCTTGGCCATTTGAAGATATATAGACTTTCAATTCCCAGAGCTCCACAGCCAGCATAAAGAATTCTGGGAGTTGAAGTTCACATATCTTCAAGCTGCCAAGGTTGAGAGAAACCTTGGTATACACCTGTGATGGCGAACCTCTGGCATGCATGCCAGAGGTGGCACGCAGAGCCCTCTCTGTGGGCACGCATGCCATTGCCAGCTGCTCTTCTTCCCAGGTGCCGGAGTGCCAGAAAACAGCCTGAAAATGGCCCAGAAAATGGTGCAGAAAATGGCCCCAAAACCGGCCCGAAAAACAGTCCAAAAATGGCCTGAAAACAGCCAAAAAAAACGGCCAAAAAACAGGCATGAGAGCACCGGCCAGCTGGTCTTTGGGTTTCCGGTGCTCCGGCACGCACACATACAGAAACATGCATGTGTGTTCCTGTTTGGGCACTCAGTGCCGAAAAGGTTCACCATCACTGGTATACACTATGGGTGTCAAACATGATTGCGTCATGTAATGTATTGTGATGTATCACAACATTTTTTGCCTTTGTGGAGCCGGGGTGGGCGTGGCCTGTGTGTGACATATCTGGCCCGTGGCTGGCTAGTTTGACAGGCCTGGTCTACACAGACAATACCACAAACTGATTTAGCTCCAGATGAACGCCATTAAAAACTAGGGAAAATCAAGGGAGTCCATAGTTTTGTGTATCTGACATCAATCTTAGACTCACATATATAGTTTTGATAATTCATCCGATCCATATACACTAGCACTGATTTCACCTTCTTTTTCCTAGTTCAGTGTTTCTGAACCCTGACAATTTTATATTGTATAGATTTCTGGAATTCAATTTCCAGAATTCCCCAGCCAGTATGGGAAGTTGAAGTCCACGAATCTTAAAATGGGTGAGGTTGAGAAATACTGTCTTACTTCCTATGATAGGTGAAGAAATTAAGAGCTGAGCATCCTTTCTACTTTTATCTCCGCTAGAAGGCTGGGCAACGTAATACTGTATGCTATTGACATTTTCCTTTCCTCTTAGGAATATCTTACTTTGCTGATTGATGAAAAGAACTTGCAAGAAAAATGACACATCTATCTTTCTTTGATTTCTGATTTACCTGATTATTTATTTCAATTTTTTTATGGTTTTCCTACAGGAAAACCTTTATCAAATAACAACTCACTTATTATTTTATATTCTACTAAACTTTAAAATAGTTGCTCATTGTTAGCCATGCATTATTATTTCAGAAACATACATCCCTTATATGCTTATAAATCAGTAGGCTTTTTATCTAGATCTGGAATCCAATTGTGTGGTACAGATTTGAATATGAAGAATTCCATTTGCTGTCCATTTTGTCCATACATTACGGTACAGAAAGTTATTGCATGTGAAACTTCAGCAGACTTCAGATTTATGGAAACTGGATTTAGCTCATAAAAATACTGGACACTGTACAGTCCAGGTATCTCAAATAATCTCCAAGCCCATTTTCAGATGTGTTCATCTTGGCTTGTTCTCTGTTTTATCAGTTACGGAATTTAAACTGTAATTAGCTGGCACCAGGAACTTCTCGACAAAAACTATTAAAATATGTACACCTTCCTTCTACTTCACCATATTCTGGGTTAATTCTTATCCAGAAGTTTCAGAGCTTTGACACTGTAAATTCTGTTGTTAATCTGCTCTGCATTATTTATCTGTTTTTGCTGTGCAACTGCAGATCCAATTTTAGAAGCAACTCCTAAGGTGTATTTTCACTGTTGTTTTATTAGTCTTTTCAGTAGCATTTAAGCTTCGGAATTTCAACTGGTGTCATTGGAAGAGCTAACTATAGACTTAACTTCTGTCTTATTAAAACAATAGGACATATTTTAACTAAATAATGACTAAGAAGGTCTCACTCATTTCTTGGGCAGACAATATTTGAGTGAAGACATTGGTTAAAAAGTTGTACACCTTTCTTTCATTTTGCTACAAGATTAGTAAGTTACATACATCCCAAAGAAAAGGTAACTGGAGTTTCTTGGTTTTTTTCCTTGAAAATGTTTCGCTTCTCATGCAAGAAGCTTCTGACTCAGTCAGAACCTAAGAAGCTTCTTGGATGAGAAGCAAAATGTTTTCAAAGAAACCCACCCCCCCAAGAAAGTCCAGTTGTTGTGACTGAGGCCCAAATAGTGATTACCAAACATAATTCAGTCCTGAACAAACTTATTTTATTAAAACAGAATGAATTAATTCTCAGCTTAGTCCAAAACAAATTCTTCATAACCAGTCCGTAGGCCTTATCACCAATCTTTGATGTCTTTGGCAACCTGCCAAAGGCTTTTCTTGGCAAAACCCCCACAAAGTTCAAGAGACGCTGACAAGAAGCACTGGAATCAACATTGCTTTTCTACAAAGAACCCAACGGGCTCATTGCTGCTCTTTTAAGCCTTATGAGAGTGGCCAATCATCTTCTGGCCTTACTCCTGAGTTGTCCTTTTTGCTTCAGCTGCCCTTGCCTTCTGGCAGCTCTTCACATACGTGCACTAGGAACAGGCTCCTCCTGTTCCTCTGCTTCCCTCCTGTCCGCCTCTGGAGGCTCTGGAGTCCACGCATTGCTCCCAGATGGCTCTGGCCCCATCTCTGCCTCAGATGCAGAGCCCTCGTATGGGCCTTCCCCTGACTCCAGGACTGGCCCATTGTCCTCCCCAGCCTCCTCACTGTCCGACTCCTCTGCCAGGTCCACAGGCTGTTGGCAGACCACAACATCAGTTGCCCTTTGTAAAGCACCTTTGAGACAATCACGACCCGGATGATTGAGAATCTTGATAGGCAAAAGTTACGTTGGGGCTGTGAGTGGCAGCTGCATACACTCTTACCCAGGGGTGGGTTCTACTTACCTCTACTACCGGTTTGCAACGGGACCGTGGACGCGCTCTTCTGAGCGTGCACAGAAGCGTTTTGATGATGTCGGGGTCAGTGGGTGGAGCCTCCCACCGGTTTTACTACCAGTTCTATAGAACTGGTGCGATCCAGGGGCAACCCACCACTGCTCTTACCCATCTCTCCCACAGTCCCACAGGTTGGGGGCCCCTGATTTAAGCAGTGCTGGTGAAAGGAGGTTGCATATGCTGGGAAAAAAAGATACTTTTTAAAGTGGTTTGAGGTGTCTTCATGTCTCTGCATCATGATTCTTGAAGTTTGTATATGTACAGTGCATTTAACATAACTTTATAACTATGGGTATATATGTCCAGGAAGGCCCATCTACTGAAGGAAAGCTAACTATTATTTTCTTAATAACTATTACTTTCTGAAAACAACCCCCCCCCCCCCCCTCAAAAAAGAGAGAGGGCACAATAGCAAGGGAATTGTCCAATAGAAAGACGTTGAATTCTATAGTCTGGACTGAATCCCTTGTTAATCTTTTGCCAAAATCTCTCAGTCTGGATTGGGTTTTCTTACAAGGCTTCGAGTCAACCAACATGAGCAGATTAATTGGCAACTGTAGATATGCCCCAGGGGTGAAATCCAGCAGGTTCTGACAGGTTCTGGTGAACCGGTAGTGGAAATTTTGAGCAGTTCAGAGAACCGGTAGCGGAAATTTTGAGTAGTTCGGAGAACCGGCAAATACCATCTCTGGCTGGCCCCAGAGTGGGGTGGGAATGGAGATTTTGGAGTATCCTTCTCCTGCCATGCCCACCAAGCCACGCTCACCAAGCCACGCCCACAGAACCGGTAGTAAAATAATTGGATTTCACCACTGATGTGCCCTTGGTTTAAATATTAAATATTATGCTTTACCTGTGGCTGCTTTCATGTACAAAGATTATATTCCAAACTCCTGACACTTCAGATAGTGATTGTAAGAAAGGCTTTGCAGAAGCCACCTAAATTCCATTAGCTGACAATGGGCTTTCTAAGAAACAGGCTTGATTCTTAGCTCTACTTCTCAAGCAGAAGGCTACCCTCCTGTCAAGGGATTCACAGCTCAGCTGCCTAATAGCTGCCTCCAATGTCCCCAAGGTTCTTCTAGTCATCCTGCTGTGAAAACAGAGCTATAAGCTCACATGTCACGCAGCATGTATTCAGGACAGCTCTCAGCAGGCCAACATCGCCATCGGTGAAATGGAGCTAGGTCAGCTTTCCTTGGGAACTTTTCCAGATTCCATGAAATCTGCTCCTTACATCTGAAGGATGATGGCTGATACCCTGCTGCTTTATGAGCCCTGTGAGTAATGCTTGTAGGCTTTGCTCAGTCTCTCCGTTTTGGTTGTAGCTAGAAGAGAACAAAGTTTGACTGTCAAGACGGTTCCATCAGTAGATACATCCATTAAGTATAAACTTGGGCAAGAGTTTCACTGCAGATACAAATTTACGTTGATTTCCATTATCGGAAGAAGACGCTTTATCTTATCTTTAGATAAAGCAGCTGTGCCATTTTCCATGGTGCGATTCCTTCTTTCCTACCCTGACTTATAATGAACTTATTTTCCAAAGGATGAGAAGACAACGAACAATGAGTGGCAGAGAGACGCAAGCAGGAATTAAACAGAAACTTCCTAACAGTGAGAACAATTAACCAGTGGAACAGCTTGCCTTCAGAAGTTGTGGGTGCTTCATCATTGGATATTTTTAAGATACTGGATAACTGTTAGATCGGGCGATGGAAGAGACAGGACTCAGTGCTAACAGTAACAACAGCTCTTTATTAGTAGATCAGTGCAACCCAGCAGCCAGCTCATCTGACTGCTTGCCCTTTTATAGGGAGCTGTCAGACAGGTCGGCCAATGGAGTTTGAGTATTTTCCCGCTGGATTGGCGGACCTGAGTGAAGCCTATGCTCACTCCTATTTAATATGTAACAATAACCACTTGTCTCAAATTGTATAGGGCCGTGATGGCGAACCCAAGGCACGGGTGCCACAGGTGGCATGCGGAGCCATATTGATGGGCACGCGAGTGTTGCCCTAGCTCAGCTCCAGAGTGCATACGTGCACTGGCCAACTGATTTTCAGGCCTTCCGGTCCTACTGGAAGTCGGGAAACTGGCTGTTTCTGGCCTCCGAAAGGCCTCTGGGGGGATGGGGAAAACTGTTTTTGCCCTCCCCAGGCTCCTAGAAAGCCTCTGGAGCCTGGGGAAGGGGAAAAACAGGCCTACTGGGCCCACTGTGCCATCACATGCCAAAAGCAGGGAGAAGTGTGGGGAGGTCACATGTGCATGCGCAGGAGGGTGGGGTGCATTGAATTATGGATGTGGGCACCCGCACCCGTGACCCCACCCGCAACCCCCGCTTTTGGCACACGACGGCAAAAAGGTTAGCCATCACTGGTATAGGGTCTCCTGCTTGAGCAGAGGGTTGGACTAGAAGACCTCCAAAGTCCCTTCGAGCTCTATTCTGATTGATTGAACTATTTGTAAGTACGAAGATGGCATTCTAAGATTGTGGCTTCCTAACACATTTTTCAGGCAGTACATCAGACTGAATCCCACAATATTTAACTCCATGCATAGGGCTGGGCTCTACATAACATTGCATATATACAGTATAGAGGAAATATAGATATAGACATGGAGTTCTATATGTATGAACTGAAGTTAGCAAATTACTTTGCAGTCCAAAGATGCAACAGCCAGTCTTGTTGGAAATCAGCAATTCCTGTTTATCTCTGAAATAGGAATGATTGAATTTTCAAACTTACCTTGCTCCAAGTAGAGACAGATTGGGAGGATCAATAAAAACTGTAGAGATGCAACAGGTACCTGCCCTTCCATAGGGTGTGTTATGTGAATAGACCTCTCTAGGTATTTTCTTGTAATACATTAAATGCATCTTTGGATAGAGATAACCTTCATGCAAAAAAGAAGAATTTAAGTGGAAAATAAAGAAACAGGTATACATAAACACTCCAACACAACAAGAAGAGGGAAGGAAGGAAGGAAGGAAGGAAGGAAGGAAGGAAGGAAGGAAGGAAGGATGGAAGGAAAGGAGGGAGGGAGGGAGGGAGGGAGGAAAGAAGGAAGGAAGGAAGGAAGGAAGGAAGGAAGGAAGGAAGGAAGGAAGGAAGGAAAGAATCTTTAGCTTTGGGAAATATTGCCATATTACAGAAGCTCAGGATAATATTTGGCAGCAGTCTCATGTTTTTTTATGTAAAAGTGTAACTACAACTACATTCTTGTATTTACCATTTGCACCTATTAAATTCATTTATTTCTAGAAATTCACAATATGGTATACACATAATTAGACATAATTAACCATATTAAATTTGCAACTCATTCAAAGTGTTAGGGAGTTTTGTGAAAAAATAAGCCCACATTCAGAAGTTTTTTTTTTCATTATGTTTTCTTTTGCATTAATAATAACATGTTACTGTATCTTATTCAAAAACCTGCATATAGATATTACAGATAGATTCATAATGTGTGCAAGCCACCCACCCACATTTTAAATATTGCAAACTGTTTTTTTCAGACTGTCTTTTTAAGTAGACAGCTTTTTCTTTCTTTCCTTCCTTCTTTCCTTCCTTCCTTCCTTCCTTCCTTCCTTCCTTCCTTCCTTCCTTCCTTCCTTCTTTTCTTTCTTTCTTCTAGTTCAGCTACTTTTATTGGCTTCAAGAAAGTAGCATTGTATATATAAAACCTCAACGCTCTATTTAAAACATTAAACCACCATAGTAAGCATCTTCCCAATCTCTCAGTTAATACCTAGCCCCGAGCATCACTTCAAATTAAAAAGTATTCACTATTTCCAAAAAAGAAGCTTTGGCAGATCTCTTGAGAAAATGCATTGCACAGAGTTACAAAATAGGCAATAATGCTTCTTAATGAATTTGATTTGTAAAACAGATTTGCAGACTCCAGATTATTTGTATTTCTTGTTCACTTTTTTTGCAAGAGGGATAGGTAGGGAGCCTAGGGTAGGGCTACTGTCTTTGCACTGTAAAAATCCAGATGTCAATTATATATCAGCAAAAATAAAGAGAGAACTCTTTTTCTTGGTATTTAATCATCATTTAGATGTTTGGAACCCAAATGAGTAAAAGTTGCCTGAGGCACTAAATTGCTAAATTACTACTTCACTTGGCTTCTTTGAACAAGGCCAATAGTGAAGGATATTTGCTGCCATAATTCAGCAACATCTGGAGAGTCTTAGGCTCAGTTATCCCTACATTGTGTTCTCAAGATTTTAATTACAATCATTTTAGTATGGGCCTTGGGCAGGAATAGGTGAATATATCATGTGCTTTTTCAAGTGGTAACTTAAGAGTGTGTGTATTTACACATGTACCCATGTGTATACAGTAGAGGGATGATAGATAGATCTATATGTATACATATCCTCCTGCTACAATAATTCTTCCCCTTCTTTTTGTATTTCACAATATTTTTAATCGTGAAAAATAGATAAGAAAGATAATTTTGTAAGCCGAAGCATTTAGTGTGTTTGCATGCTTATTCTAGACAGTGGGAATATGATTAGTGAAGCAGGTTGTATAACAGTAACATAGTTTATAACAAATATATTATAAGGATAGACAAAACCTAGCATCTAATTGACTGAATTCTGCCAGGAGAAGAGTCAAAGAGAATGTAGTCTCAGTCTGTCTGTCTCTCTATCTGTCTGTCTCTCTGTCTCTCTCTCTCCGCCTCCCTCCCTCTCTCCCTCTGCTGTGGGCTATTGAGGAGGGTGGGGCTATTAAGAGTGAGTCTGCTTCTTGCCCAGGTGTGGGTTCTACTTACCTTTACTATTGGTTCGCAATGGGAGCATGTGCGCATGTGCAGATCCTCCATTATGACATCCGGGCAGGTGGGCGGAGACTCCTGCCGCTTTTACTACTGGTTTGCAAGAATTGGACAGAACCAGGAACAACCCACCACTGCTCCTGCCTAAAAAAACACGTTTCTCCATTTCTCATCCAGGGAGGTATAATATTTTATCTTTTTAATATTTCCTAGAATATTTAATTCTTCTAGGAGAGGGGTGGGTGTTAACTTCCTACAGGACCTTTGGTAGTTCATGGAGCTGAGAGAGAGGTTTTCAAACTCATCCTTCATTTTTCTTTTTTACAGATTGCCCCCAATTGCTATGGATTAAAAAGAAAAAAAAAGCAAGGGGAAATGGATAGAAATAAAAATTTAACAAGAGTTTGGCCTGGGCAATCAAATAACATTGCCAGCCCGGATGGACAAGAAAACTTTACCTGATTTCAGAAGGTAAAAGATCTTTTAGGCTGATTGTGTAAGTGTTCTAGCTCAAGTCTGAACTTTCACAACACTGTAGCCAAAGTGATTGATTTGTGCCAAAAGCAGGTAATTTGATGCCTCTAAATGACGGTCAGCCTGCTGATTCCTCCTTGGGAGCTCTTGATTTTTAAGTTTCTTTTTTCTTTTTTTAAAAGGAGCTGAAAAGCTGCAAAATATTAAGTGCAGATGAAGCCTGTGGCATCTTCTTAATCTATAGTTGATAGTTATCAGCAACTTTCTTAGACTATATGCCCACTTACAATAAACCATTGAAGGGACATCATCATCATCATCATAACAACAACAACAACAACAACAACAACAACAACAACAGAATAGATAGAATTTGTGCAACATAATAGTAAAATCAGTAGAATTGGTTTGACTTGCTGTTTTGTTTCTGTAAGAATTGCTTTGCTAAGAAATAGAATTGCCTCTGCCATTTGCTTCTACCACTGATCTAACTTCTGTTATCTTGGTTTTTTGTATAACTTGGTGCCTGGTGCATATCTCATGAAGTGGGATATGTCATGGATTGGCAGGGTTACATCGGGCAAATACCTGTGTTGCTAAGCACCCAGCCCCTCTGTTGCTAAGCACTCAACCTAAGCGCATGGGCCAGGGGGCCAGAATTGGGTACTAAGCTGATGTCTCTGAAGGTATAAAAGCACACCATACTTTCCCCAAGGTGTGCCCTTTCACTACACGCTCTTTGTCTGTATGTAGTGGTATGGTCTACCCAGCTCTTCTTTGTACAAATAAAAGCTGATATTTTTTCCAAGCCTCTTCTTTGGTCTCTCTCTTTGGCATTCTGGTGACTCAAGTACATTTTGGGACCTCACACCATGATATCATTATTTCATGACAATGGTGATTTCCCTGCTGGCCTCTGTTGCATGGTGAGACAGCCTTAAGCAGGCATTAGTATGTCTGTGTTGCTGTAGTGTTTCCCCATTTATTCCAACCCCCTTTCCCCACCATGATTCAATTTGTGTTGTGACAGAAGGGGGTTGGGGAAGAGGAGTCGACAAATGACCAAAAAATGCTTGACAGAGCCTGGTGTCATATTCATTCCATTCTAGATGCAATGCTTTGCCTGATGATATATAGAAATATATGATATTTCTTCTACAGGCTTGTGATCTGATGAAGAGGGAATCTGTCCACCAACTTGCCTATCATCCAGTGCACATACATAATCAAGACAACCCCATTCAGTAAAAAAGTGGTGCAGCAAAATTTGGATAAGGATCACCTACAAGTTCAGCAGTCTTCATGATGGTATAGGTAGCCCTTGCTTAGCCACCACAATTGGGACCAGCAATTCTGTCAGGGTTGCTAAAAGGAAAAATCATGTGAGGAAACTTGTAACATCATGCGCTGATCATGCGCTGGACATGTGCTGGTCACCTCACGGATTGACTACTGCAATGCTCTCTACACAGGGCTGCCCTTGAGGACCACTTGAAGGTTTCAGCTGGTGCAAAATGCAGCCGCGTGGGTTGTGATGGGAGAATCCTGATACTCCCATGTTACACCCCTCCTGCGCAGCTTGCATTGGTTACCGGTTGCCCTCTGGGTGAGATTCAAGGTGCTGGTGATGACCTATAAAGCCCTACATGGCTTAGGTCCAGGATATTTGGCAGACCACCTACAGCCAGCAACGATATCCCATTGCCTGGGTTTGCGCCCATAGAGAGAGCCTGCTCAGGGTGCCGTCGGCTAGACAGTGGTGGCTGGCGGCTCCCAAGGGTAGAGCCTTCTCGGTGGGGGTGTCCACCCTCTGGAATCAACTTCCCTTGGAGCTCCGATTAGCGCCTGACCTTCACACTTTCCGCCGTGAATAAAAAACTTGGCTTTTCAAATCCCTTGACCTGGACTGATAGGGGTTTTAAGGGTTAAATTTTAAATTTTTTAGATTTTATTTTGTATTGTGGCTTGTGTTTTTTTTATTGTGAGCCGCCCTGAGTCCACTGGGAGATAGGGCGGCATATAAGCCGAATAAAATAAACCACTTCTGCTTCCATCATTAAGGAAATCGCTGAAGTCATTAAGTGAGAACCCATGCGACCGTAACTTGATTTCTCTTCTTCTTCACTTCTTCGGCATTCTGCCTTAATTCTCTTTGTTGGAATCCAATTGCGAAGCTTGCAAATGGTGATCATGTGATGGCAGGAGGCTGTCACAGTCCTAAATGCACACTGGTTGCAAAGCACCCAAATGACAATCACGTAACCAAGGATACTGCAATAGCTATACATGAGGAGTTTGTCACAAAACTTGCTTTTTGTAACTTTGAGCAATTGCTAAACAAGGCAGTCAGTAAGCAAGGACTCCCTGTTTATGTCAAAAAAACCCTATGAATAGATAGGAGAAGGGAGCTTAGGGAATGTTATTCGTTTATCCAATTTCTAGGTTGTCCAACTTCAAATATGACTCTGAATGGTTTCACAAAATTCAACTCAGAAGCAGACACACCCACACACCCGCACGCAAACACACACACACACACAGAGTTGCCTTGAGGGAATTGATGAAAATTGATCTCAGATCACCCCAACCTAAAGGACCCTTTGGATAGCTAGCCCAAGGCCTGGGAGAAAGGCCACAATTTTAGAGCTCATGAGAAGTTGATAGGGTGGAGGCCCTGGGAAGCTCTGGGAAAGATGCTTGGAAGGCAGGAATTGCAACAGAGAAGGTCTACTTCCTGATAGATGATATTACTGAATCAACAGGACCTGAAGCAAGCTAACTCTGTCTGATCAGAGATGGTGGGCAGATACTGTGGGAGACAGATGGTTCTTCAGGCCTTAGGCGCTATGCCATAAAATAGATGCCAAGAGAAACAACAGCTCAGTAACAAAGACAATAGGAAACTGATGTGGTAGGGAACCTTATCAGAGTTAATGGAAATGATGAGCAAACAGGTCTATCTATCTTCTGGACAATAGGTAGTTGTTCTTGGTCATGCCCACCATGACAGATATTTTATGAGCATATGCCTCTCCAAGGCTATTGTGGGAATAAGAAAAAAATAACCCACTTTGCTTACATTCTAAATTACTATTTCATAAATATGCATATGAATTTTCTGCTTGAATTGAATAATGATTAATAATTCAGTGAAACCTTGCGGAGTTCAAAAATGTAACTGCCCCTTCCTTTACTATCTCTTTTGTCTACTAAATATAAGCTTTTCTTTTTAAAAAGTTTCAGCGACCGAGGAAACCCCAAATGACTTCATTTGCTGACGGGGAATGGTAAAACTCCTAAATTGACAGTAGGTCGTTGAATTTCATTGGATTTGAAATGTTATTAGAACCTTGAACATTGGATTCCAAATCTCAAAAAGAATCTGCTGTAGTAGCATTTGAGAATTGTGTGGCTTGGTCCTGCCATAACGCTGGTTGCTCCTCTGGATCAGGGGTGAAATCTAGCAAGTTCTGACAGGTTCTGGAGAACCAGTAGTGGACATTTTGAGCAGTTCGGAGAACCAGTAGCAGAAATGTTGAATAGTTCAGAGAACTGGCAAATACCACCTCTGGCTGATCCCAGAGTGGAGTCGGAATGGAGATTTTGCAATATCCTTCCCCTGGAGTGGGGTGGGAATGGAGATTTTGCAGTATCCTTCCCCTGCCATGCCCACCAAGCCACGCCCACCAAGCTACACCATGCCCACCAAGCCACAACCACAGAACCGGTAGTAAAAATTTTTTGATTTCACCACTGCTCTGGATGGGACACCAATATCATTCTGAAAGTGGAGATGGTAGATTAGAGCTATGGGAAGGACATATGCATGTCAGGTTTGAGAACACAAGCGAGTGGTTAGACAAGGAGACCCAAACTTATTGATAACCTCACAATGTAACGAACAAGGACATGCATTCAATTTCGCAGCTATACCATGATTGTTGGCCAAGCAGGAACAAAAATAGCCAGAGAAACGATTGAAGCCTGGGAGGCTCTTTGTCAGTCAACTGGTCAGCTTTTTTACCACCAGCTTATCAGATACAAAGGAACTGAGGGCACAGCAGCATAAGGAAACAACAATCAGTGATTTAATAGCCAGCCATCAACACCCTAATTAACAACTAAAAGCTACATCTAACCAAGCACCATATAAGTACAATGTGTAGAACAGCCCAGTGCACACATTCTGATGAGAGAAGTTCCCTGATGATGGGTTCCAGCATGAGTCCAAACGTTTCGAAGAATAAACTTTGATTTCAGTGACTGACTCAGATTGGATCCTGCAATATCAGGTTCCTGCTGCTTCAAATGGTTAAAGGAGGTTTCTTCAGCATTATCAGATATATACTTGCTACTGGAACATGTTTTCCTGCTTTTCTGCCTGCAGTCTTCATTGCAATGGCTCTCCTTTTTTCTCTCTCTAGGCCTCAGTAGATGCTGCAGAAACCCAGGGAACAGGAATATTCTTTATTGGCCAAGTGTGATTTGACATGCAAGGAATGTGTCCCCACTGCATAAATTCTCAGTGTACATACAAACAACAAAGTGGTAAGTTTTAGATCATAAATCACAGGATAAAATCACAAATCATAAGATACAAACAACAAGTGAGAAATCATAAGTTATAAGTTAATAGGAGAAGGTAGTAGGAAAGATGAGAAGATGAATATAGGCATTTTTGGTCTTGGACCCCCGTGCCATTTCCATTCTTCTTCCTCTGCTCTTTGTGACACATCAGCTGGGTTCTGCAGAAGCAAGTCATGCAAATAAAAATCACTGCTTCTCCAGCAGTAAGACGAAAGCAAAGGGATACCAAATAAAGGGGGAAGTAGAAGAAGCTTAATGGAAACTCAAGGAGGACCAAGGAGATTGGCTTTGATTAAGCAGTATTCTGTTTCCAATTTGGACCTGAGATCTTGATTGTTTAGTTGCATGAATCAGTGGTGGGTTGCCTCCGATTTAGACCAGTTCGCAAGAACGGTAGTAAAACAGGCAGGAGGCTTTGCCCACTAACCCGAACGTCATCATAGATGATCTGCACATGCGCAGAAGTGCGTGCGTGCATGCTGCGAACTGGTAGTAAAGGTGAGTAGAACTCACCCCTGGCATGAATTGATGGATGCCCTCAACCATCTCCTTATGTTTTCAGTTATTGATGTAGCAAACACTCCTACTCAAAAGCGTTACATAAACCAAGTGATTCTTGAGTGACTAAAGGACAACTTCATTCAGGCAATAGCATGTAAAAGAGATTCTAGTAGGGGTGATGCATCGTATCCATCTGTACCTCCAGCCACTTAATGACAGCTTGAGTTATTGTTCCTTGGTGCTTGGATACAGGTAGAAGAATATCAAACAGGAGTTCATCTTTACGTTCTCCTAACTACAGCATAAACATGACTCGGTGATTACTGTTTGTCTCTGATGTCCTCATGACATTGCCCTCAGGCAACTTAGAATTATTTATCCTTAGCTGTGCCAGCTTTAAAGTAGCCTATCCCTTTTTTTTCTCCTGACACAATATTTCCCATGGAATCTGCAGTCTGGCATGCTTCAACAACAGTAAGGCTGCTCATGCCTGTAGGCAGGAGGGTCTGCCCAACTTCAATAGGCTATTTTAGAGTGCAGCCTGCATGCTGCCTCTCTTCTGCTAGCTGGTTTGGGCCCTCCATGGTTATTGGCCCTCTCCTCGTTGCAGGAGAGGTAGAGCCGTGGGCTTCCATAGAGATATTTGCTCAATTGTGGTTTTTCAAAGTGCTTCTGAGGTCTTGCAAAAAAGCTCATATCAACATGGGTTTAGCACTTTTCCTCCAAGTGTCAGACTTGTTTTCGAAACTTGGGTTTAGCGCTTTTATGAAAGATTTCATAAATATTCCCTTATCTTTAAAAAAGAGGTCCAGTTTTAAGACGACTGGAAGGTAGACTGAACCAGTAAAGAGAGCAAGGTTCTGCCAGCTAGATGTTGCTTGTTCTTCACTTACTAGATGAATTACAGGTAGTCCTTGAATTTCAACTATTTGTTGAGCGATCTCGTGACTTACAACAGCACTGAAAAAAGTGACTTATGACCATTTTTAACACTTATGACCAGGGGTGAAACCTACTTATCTTTCCTGCTGGTTTGGAAGTGTGTGTGCTGTGCGTGCACGCTTGCACCGCTTGTGCGCATGCATCACATGTGCGCATGGACCCTCTACACATGCGCAAATCCTTCTGCACATGCACAGAGGGTATAAAACAGATTACTTCCTGGTTAAAACCAGGAAGTAACGATGCCCGAGTGGGTGGGCGGAGCCTTGTGCCGCCATCACTACCGGTTCCCTAAACCAGATGACGCTATCGCTACTGATTCAGCCAAACTGGTCTGAACTGGTAGCATTTCATCCCTGCTTAAGACCATTGCAGCATCCTTGTGATTAAATTTCAGATGCTTGGCAATTGACTCATATTTATGACTGTTGCAGTGTCCCGGGGTCATGTAATCACCTTTTGCCACCTTCTGACCAAGCAAAGTCAATGGGGAAGTCAGCTTCACTTAACAACCTCGTTACCAACTTAACAACTGCAGTGATTCGCTTAACAATTGTGGCAAGAAAAGTTGTAAAATGCGGCAAAACTCACTTAGCAATTGTCTCACTTAGCAACAGTCATTATGGGCTCAGTTGTGGTTGTAAGTTGAAGACTACGTGTACAGGTTTTCTGTTGCTTTGGCTATGAATAGGCATTGTCTTTCTATCGTGTTTCTACTGATTTTACTACTTTGGGGACACCATTTTGCCTGTTCCATTTTGATTTTGGTAATGTTAGGCACCATTGTGTGGCTATTATGCATGAGTTCATGGTATGGTAAAATGGAACCCCTACATTAAAATGCTATCCTGCAATAGTTGAACTGTCAGGGGGGAAAAAAAGCCATTTTATGCCTGTCTGAGAATATCCAACTGATTGATTTTGACTGGAAACAGAAAGAATGTTGTACTGAAGGGATTTTAGGTTAATTCGATAAGGCAGTGCTTAAGATCCCAAAAAACCACCTTGTGACAAGTATCCTTTATTTCTCATCTCAATTAAACTACCTTCTTTGGAGTTAATTATCATGACCATAAAGAGCACAGAAATCAGTGGACACCAGTTCCTAGAAAAATAGATTATTTCAAAAATGCATCTTCATGCAGGCAGGCCAAAACAAAATTGTGCTTCTATTGCAGAGTTCCTTATAATTGTGAGCCCAATAAATAAATGCCTGTTGTTATGCTTTTCTAAGTGTTGCGAGAAAAAGGCTTGATTGACTGCAAGAACTGATAAATGGCTGGGTCTGTCTGTGCTAAGAAAGCCATCTTCTCTAGTGTATGGAGTCAACTAGTTCTTTCTAAGACAATTTCCTCCAAATGTGTTGGATGCGAATTGGCAAAATCCCTCAAAGGGCCCAGTGATTGCACCTAATGCAATTGATCACTTATGATAGCAATAGCAGTAGCACTTAGACTTATATACCACTTCATAGTGCTTTACAGCCCTCTCTAAGCAGTTTACAGAGCCAGCATAATTCCTCAATTTTCTGACCTCAGAAGGATGGAAGGCTGAGTTAACCTTGAACTGGTCAGAATCGAACTCCTGGCACTGAGCAGTAAGCTAACCTGCAATACTGCATTCTAACCACTGCACCATCTTGGCTCTTGATCCTCCCTGAGAAAACAAATGAGCAACTAGTAAGAAATTATATTATATTCCAATTTTTTTTTTTTTACTTTCTATGGCTATCTTCAATTTATAACCTGTGTTTCAGTGGTGGGTTCCTCCTGGTTCGGCCCGGTTCTCCTGAGCCGGTAGCAGTGACAATATGATGTCACCAAACCGGTTCTGCCCCCCCGCGCCCCCCCGCGCCCCTCCACCCCCCGAATTATTCTTACCTTTTATTTGGCCCCATCCCCAATCTATTGCTGCCTCCTGAGTCCCAGCTGATGGCTAGAGGGAAAAAAACTGTTTAAACTCTTGCCTCCGGGCTTCAAAGGGCCACCCTACGGCTGATCACTGTTAAAAGAAAACAAATGAGTAGACCGGTGCCTGCAAAAATATATGAGTAGATCAGTGCCTGCAAAAATACATGAGTAGATCAGTGCCTGCAAAAATAGATGATTAGATCAGTGCCTGCAAAAATACATGAGTAGACCAGGGTCTGCAAAAAATAAATGGGTAGATCAGTACAGCTCTGCAAGCAGTTAAAAGCCTGGTAGACCAGTACATCTTCTAAATCCTAAATAATTGTCACATGACCATCAAGCCATGTCCACAAAATAAGCCACGCCCACAGAACCGATAGTAAAAAAATTTAGAACCCACCCCTGCCGTGTTTCCAGAAGAGAAATGATGACCCCAAAAAGCCCTGAAGCCAGCATGGCTCCTAAGAAGTAAGTGTCATGAATTACCGTGGACATGATTATATTATGCCCCAAGTGAGTTTTGGATTTTCCATTTTAGTTCCTCAAATTTGGGGAAATATTTTGGATTTGATTCTTTTTTTTCTTTTTTTAAAAAAAAGTTTCCTGCTTTGAAATTGTAGGAATTTGTACTAGTAATCTTTGGCAACTGTAGGTGTGAACAGAAGCTTGTCTGGGCATCTGTTAATGTGGGAGGAGATGTTAATGAGGGATGGATGGACAGATGTGGAATTAAGGTGACTGTATCCCCCATAACAATGTAAAACATGTCCTATGTGTTTAAAGTCTAATGATAATTAGAAACAGCTCTTGCCTCAATTCATATTGACAAATTGAGCTCTATGTGCCACAGCTGGCTTCAAGTAACAGCAGGAACAATTTGTAAAAACAAAAGTTTCTAAGTTGGACCTTTGCATTTTAAAACTATAAATCTTTTCCCAGTAAACTGGAAATCTGTGTGCAGAACACTTAAATGACCAACTAGTGCAATGAATTGAAGAGAATAACATCATAAGCACTGAGCAAATTAAATTCCAAAGAGGCTATTTTACAGTACTACAGAGTAAGCACTTGTTCTTTATGATCATATATTTATTAAATTCAGGAAAGATAATTTGAGCTCTGCTTTTATAGATCATAAGTTAGTTTTTGACTCAATTTTTGCAGGATATTTTTTGACATTTTGCAAGGTGGTATAGAGCAATCTGTCTAGACAAATAATTGGATGATTAGGGAGGGGGCCGTGAGCAATTTATTTATTGTGGGGTGTGGATGAAATTATGATTGTTACTTTACAGTCTGATTCATCAGGGATAGACAGGCTCAAAAATCACTTTGCTCTTGATCAACTTGGAGTCATGGTCAATACTGATGGTGACATTCATCATAAGGCCTACAAACTCTAGATTTGCAAACATGCAATTATACTTGAATATGAATATCTGTCCAGATCTGGGAAATCCATCCAGAAATATTCCAAATTTATATACTTTTGTGCAGCAATATATCTTGGGAACAGTGTTTTGGGAAGTCTCAATATCTCCTGTAGTGTCAAATTTCTTGTATACAAAAGGAGGACATATTATGCCATATTATATGACCATCCCAGCAACAATGTATAAAATTAGGGAGAGTTTCCCAGTTGAGCTTAATTTCTGGTATCTGCAATTCCTGTAGGATTTTATTTTGCTTTTTTGCAACAATACAGAGGTTTCTGTTATTGTCTTCAAGGATATTTGTTACTTCTCAGTCAATGGTGAAATTCAAATTTTTTTACTAAAAATTCTGTGATTCTCAGAACTCAGAATTCTGTTCTGTGGGCATGGCTTGGTGGGTGTGGTGTGGCTTGGTGGGCGTGGCAGGGGAAGGATACTGAAAAATCTCCATTCCCATCCCACTCCAGGGGAAAGATACTGCAAAATCCCCATTTCCTCTCCACACCTGGGGGAAGGATATTGCAAAATCTCCATTCCCACCCCACGCTGGGACCAGCCAGAGGTGGTATTTGCTGGTTCTCCGAACTACTCAAAATTTCCACTACTGGTTCTCCAGAACCTGTCAGAACCTGCTGGATTTCATCCCTGTTCTCAGTCCAGGTTGCAGCCAAGAATCTTCTGGTGATCTTCCATCCAAGAATTAACTAAGTCAATCTTGGTTGGCTTTTCATGAGAATCGAATGGTTACATGGAGTTCAGTTCTGGAGTCCAAAAATTAATTGCTCTATAAAATATTTAGGCCTAAATTTCTATTCGAAGAAACAACTGAAGCTGGGATTTGCTAATTGGGAATTATGGGTTTGGTTCTGCTCATGACGTATACTTGTTAAAAATCAAAGTTAGCATAATTGCTACTTATCCTGCCAGTTTGAAAAGTGATTCAAATATTTAACCTAACTTTATCTTTATTGCTTTATCAGAGGTTTGCTGATAAATTGCTCAAGGTATATCTTTGCCAACAGCTTGAAAGATACTCGGCCACACATACAGAAAATCTTAAATACAGAAGACTTTCCCCATGGCTAGGTTAAATTGTTTCGCATCAGCAATCATGGAAAGCATGTTTAAAGATCGTTCCTCACATTTCAGTGTCTGCTTATGCAGAAGTAATATAAGAGATGGGACCCCCATCACACATTCTTCTCTGTATGGTAATTTTAATTGGAATATTTGAGCATATTTTATTTCTCCTGCGCTTGCTTTCCTAGGATCCCAAAAATTCAAGTGTGATTTTTTTATATAGTTCTGTATTATATTATTGGCAATCACCAACCCGGAAATACCATTAGGTTTTTGCTGCTTTTATTAGAATTACCTGCCAGGTACAAAGTGACACTGAACCCTTTAAAGTTGAATGCTATTATCTCAAATGACTATATTCCTGAACTGATTTTATATTTTATGGACTGCAATACTAAATAAATGTCATAGATGTTTGAATACTACATATATTCTAAAAATATTTTTTTTTATTATAGCTCAGTCCTTTCAATGGAAGTCAGGGTGCCTGTAAATAAGGATTTTATGATACAGTACAAGTACCCTAAGGGATATGGTGGCTCAATGGCTAAGATGTTGAGCTTGTCGCTCGAAAGGTCAGCAGTTCAGCAGTTCAAATCCCTAGTGCCTCGTAACGGAGTGAGCTCCCCTTACTTGTTCCAGCTTCTGCCAACCTAGCAGTTCGAAAGCACGTAAAAAATGCAAGTAGAAAAATAGGGACCATCTTTGGTGGGAAGATAACAGCATTCCATGCGCCTTTGGCATTTAGTCATGCCGATCACATGACCATGGAGATGTCTTTGGACAGCACTGGCTCTTCGGCTTAGAAACGGAGATGAGCACCATCCCTAGAGCCGGAAATGGCTAGCACACACCTTTACCTTTGCCTTATAAGTATCCTGTCTCATTCATCTATTTTTCTGGGGATGGGTCTCATTCTGTCTTTTTTTTTCTTCCCATAAATATCCTTCTTGAATTGATTTCAAGCTGTATTATCAAAATATATTTTTTAAAACCTATGTTTGCAGGTGTATTTTTTTGTAGTATGACTTGAAAAGTGCAAAATCCAGGGATGAATAATCAGAAGCTTTAATTTATGGCTAGTACTTTGGAATGAGACACTTGAGATTTAAACCTAAGTACTGTAGGATTTCAGTAGGATTTCAATTCACGTGCAGTTTTCTTGTTTTCAGCCAGAAATGTGGGCCACTGCACAAATTATCTCAAGAATGATCCAAGTTTGTCTCTGAACAGACACGCATAGAAAAGTTTTGCAAACCACACCTGTTTACCAAAATATATGTGTCTGCAAGATTGTGTGTGTTGCTTTTCCATTATTAGGAATTCCACTTAATTATATCTTGATATTAGCTACCTGCTATCAGTTGGCTCAAACCCTAAGCCCAGTGTGAAGCAGCACATCTAACTATAGTTAGATGTACCTAACTTGCCCTATTTCTGATTCAAACCGTTCCACCAAGTTCCTTCCCTAATATGTAGTTCAGAAAGTCTCTCATATTACACCAAAAAGGATTTTTAAGTAGAGAGATAAATTAATAGTAGAGAGAGAGATTAAAAAAAACCCCAACCCTTTTATGTTTGCTTTCATAAAATGCTTTGGCGAGAAAGGAGGGGGTGGCCATTGATTGTTGGAGGCTGACAGATCTACCCTTAAATCAGCAGAATCTTTGTTGTTGACTTCTACCAACAGCATCTCTTCTCTTGATCTGTTCTCTCTTGTATCTAACTGCAGCATACACATGTCCTGACAGAATCTTTTTTCTGTTGTATCCCCATGACATTACCTTCATCTCATCCCAGCCCATAAATTAAACGCCTTACATTGTCTCTCACTGTATCAGTGATGGTGCGATGATTTCTTCAACTACGATCCAAGGACAACCACAGGCTGTCTGTATGTTGTCTGTTACACTTTGTCAGCCTATTACCTTGGAAAGAAGTTACTTGGCCAACAGTGATTTGAAACAGAGGCAAGAAAGTCAGGTTAGAGAAACGCTGGCTGGGGAATTCTGGGAATTGAAGTCCACACATTAGGTCTTAACCTTGCCTAGGTTGAGAAACAATGAACTACAGAGTCAGCAAATGTCATACCGATTCTAGTTTTTGGCTTACTCAAAGTTGGGTGCTATAGAGCTGTATTAGTTTACGGTGGGGAAAAATCAAAAGTGTGGTAACAGCTATTATGACTAATGCCTTTTAATGATAGACTTACGCATTCATGAGCTGCAACACACACCATCAGATAGTTTTCAATAAAATTTGTCACTCACCAAAGCCGCTACCAGACTTCCGATTCAAAGATGGGTAGAGAGTATTCCAATTCAGCACGGGAGAAAGGATCGCAGTTTTGACGACAGGATGAAGAGAAAGTGAAAAAGGCCTCCTTAATTTAAACACTTTTCTCTCTCTTTGTTTTCCTCTTTCCCATCCACTGCAATAAGAAGTTTAGTGGCAATCTTATCTATATGACTGGCCTAGCGATTATATTTTCTTTAAGAAAAGTTATATGAATTATTCTCTTATCTTTCTCTCTGCCCTTAGTTCCAGCAGGGCGCTCTGGAGGGGACGTCATTATTTCTTACTATTGTCCTTTCTGTTTGCAGAAAATCTTATCAACCTAACTGCCTGAAATTTGCCACAGATATTTTTCACTACTGGATCCATTTTCACCGCAATTTTCATCGCATTCTGTCTGATTTCAAAGAAGCTCTGACTTAGAGTCACCTTGGAGCAAGAGGATCCACTTCATCAGAGCCAAGAAGCAACATGATTTGTTTCAGTGAAGCTGTTTGGGTTCCCTCAAAATTTCTTCCTTTCTCCTATATATGGTGGACCTGTGAGAAAGCAAAGAAATATGAATTCAGTAGTAGGATTCACATCTTAATACAAAAGATCCTTAAAGTGAATATAAAGATAAAACCAAAGACTTCTTTTAGGCTTAATGGATAAAGAACTTGAAATTTTTGGGGGAAACTTTGATGTTATATATATGATGAGAGCAGCAAGAATGTTCTATGCTCAAAACATGGAAAGATACCTTAATTCTCACAATGGATGACTGGCTGCAAAAGCTGATGGAGGTAGCAGAGGTGGCTAAATAGACTGCTTTGGTTAAAGAAAAGAACACAACTGAAGGAGTCTGCAGTCTGTGTATGTGCAGGAATTTTCCTATCTTGGATGGCAAACCTCAGATAAGGAAGGTTATTTGCACGTAGGCGCCAGGAAATGGCATTAGGAGATAAGACCCTAACTTTGTAAATAAGAGGAATGGGAGGAGAGGAAATGGGATATGTGTGTTAGACTTTAACCATAGCTAAATATTAGAAGTGCTTAAACCAGTAGTAATGGTTAACCAAAGATTTTAGTTACCTGGAAGATTCTGTGAGCCAATGATATGCTGCCAAGTACGCTGCAACTTGAAAGTAACATACTATATAATGTCACAATGTAAGGCAATAAAGCTACCACATTTATCCTCAACCTTTGTGTGTGTGGTCATTCAATATGCAACTAACTTTGTTTCTGCTTGGAAAGCAATTCTGGACTTTGTGCTTGAGGTGAAAAACCCCCCAAACCTTTGATTTTGGGTTTTGCTGATTAGATGGCCTCGTTGTTATAGAAACGGCTAGTGTACTGTATATTACTGTGTAAAAGTAAAAAAGTTGAGATTATATGGTATTTACCTTATTCTACTGAGCTAAAAAAAGAGTCTGAAATCAACACTATTCTTTTTTATTTTCCTTTTATCTTACACTTCCCCTTCTCCTCCCTTCCCCCCCATTATTCTCATTGTTTTTTGTAGTTTATATATATTGACAAACTAATAAAGCTTGAAATCAGAAAAACTTCCTCCGTCCTGACTGTCCCTCACCAGAGCCTGTGTCAGTGGTGAAATCCTTCATGGTTTGCCACCAGCTTGCTGCCTGCGCATGAGTGGTGTGCGCTAAATACATGCTCCATGCGCATGCGCAGTATGCACCAAATGTGCGCTTCGCGTGGAAAAAGGAAGAAGGTAAGTAGAACAGCAAGGGGGGGAACAGCTGCGCTGCGCTATTTAGATTTGCTATAAAACAAGATTTCTTGCTTTCTAGTGAATATAAATCGCATGGCACAGCTGATCGTCGGAAATACCAGTTTGGACCAACCAGTAGCTTTTTTTTACTAGTTTGCTGAACCGATAACTTTTATCACTATCAGTTCGCACGAACTGGTGTGAACCGGTAGAATTTTACCACTGTCCTGGGTCCTCTTTCAACTCTGATGAGGCCTGGAAGTTGGGAGAACCTTTGGTGACACCGCACAACTTAACCTTGCTGAAGTTGAGAAATGCCGCTATAGATGATCCCTAACCTGCTTTTCTTGCCTCTGTTTCGAATCATAGGACTGGTAAAACTGGGCTGAGAAGAGGCAGTGCAGTGGAGCCAGAGACACAACTGCTTTGCTTTAGGTTTCTCTTAGAAGCAAAGAGGTCCTGTTGCTTCACGGAATAGCTTTAAGGCAGGGCTTCCCCCTGAGACTTCATCAAAAAGAAATCTCCTTTGAAGATTTACACAGCACCACTAAGATAACATCAGAAATGAAAGGAGTTTTAAAATGACTTGTTAATAGTTTCCGAATAATATGGTTATACTGTTTAGCTTTATAAACATTGAATTAAACCTACACGACACAGTAATGTATTTTTCCAATCTTGCCTGTCCAGTAGGAGGAAAACTCACAACTATTTTTCTTTCTTTTTTCTTCTTCTTTAATTTTCACTGGTCTGTGTATCTGTGTATGTTAAAGTTGATAGATCTAGCCCAATAACTCAATGAATGGCAGAGCAAGTAATATATCTAATTTATTAATAAGTATATTCATCATATAAATTCTGACACATAACTAATTCAATTCTATCTCGTTCTCTTATAGGTTTTCAACGCGATCTGACGAAGGATCAAAGGTAGATGGATTTTTATACCCGGAGGGAGGAGTCAGAGATAAGGTGGAGCTATAATGATTATGTATATGAGTGGTTAACCCTTGCTGAACTGAATATGTGGATATATATACAGAAGTTAGACATTTCTGTTTGACAGTGTATTTCATTGTGTATTTGTATTATTAGTTTAAGTGCGTTTCAAGGTGTTGGTTACTACCTTTAAAGCGCTCCATGGCATAGGGCCCAGTTATCTACGAAACCGCCTTCTGCCACCGACAACCTCCCATCGACCCGTGCGCTCCCACAGAGAGGGTCTCCTCGGGGTGCCATCGGCCAAGCAATGCAGGCTGGTGACCCCCAGGGGGAGGGCCTTCTCTGTGGGGGCCCCCACCCTCTGGAATCAGTTGCCCCCTGAGATAAGAAGAATCCATGACCTCCGTGCCTTCCGCCGTGCCCTTAAAACATTTTTTTTCCAACAAGCCGGGCTGGCCTAAGCAAAGCCTTTTAAGTAATTTTAAATTGGGGTGGTTTTTTTAATTTTGAAGCCAATTTAGATAATTCTTTTTAATTTGTTCTTAATGTTTATATTGTGTGTTTTTACTTGGCTGTATACTGCCCTGAGTCCCCAGGGAGAAGGGCGGTATAGAAATCATAAATAAATAAATAAATAAATAAAGTGAAAGTGAAAGTGAAAGTCCAACCATGGGGTGACTAGGCAAACGACTAGTCGACTGAACGACTGAGCACAGGGTATCCTGATCCAGGAAAGGCTGCAACTGGCACACAATCCAAAGTTGTGCAAAGGCTCTCCTAGACACAACTGACATCTGCTCCTCAAACAGGAGTCACAAGTCCAGGAGAACCCCCAAGTCATGGACCATGTCTTTCTGGGGCAGTGCCATCCCATCCAGAGTAAAAGATGACAAAGTCCCAGATCCCAAAGTCCCATGTACACATAGCCATTCAGTCTTGCAAGGGTACAGTCGAAGCCTGTTGTCCTCCCATCCAGGCCCCCACAGTCTTCAGGCACTGCGAGACAGTGGCCACATAGCATCACTTGGGTCACCAAGAGTGGAAATATAGAGTTGGCTAGCTAGCTTCCATTCAGAATCTGGAAGTTAGCCTGGTAATAGTGTTTATATGCTTGTGTTTCCCTGAAAATAAGACCCTGTCTTATATTTTTTTGAAATAAGTGCTTGGCCTTATGAAATAAGTGCTCCTCCTGAAATAAGTGCTTGGCCTTATTTTCGGGGAGGTATTATTATTATTATTATTATTATTAATAATAATTATTATTATTTATTTATTTATTTATTTATTTATTTATTTGATTTATATGCCGTCCTTCTCCAGAGACTCAGGGCGGCTTACAATATGTTAAGCAATAGCCTTCATACTTTTGTATATATTTATACAAAGTCAGCTTATTGCCCCCACAATCTGGGTCCTCATTTTACCTACCTTTGAAAGGATGGAAGGCTGAGTCAACCTCGAGCCTGGTGAGATTTGAACTTGCAGTAATTGCAGGCAGCTGATGCTAATAACAGTGCTTTAGTCTGCTGCTCCACCGGGGCTCTTTTTGAGGCGTGTGGAGCAAGATGGGGCTCCTCTTGCCATCTTACCTGATTTCCAGCTCTGCGTTTAAATATTTTCAGGGAGGGCTTATTTTCGGGGGGAGGCTTATTTTAGTGCATGTGCTCAAAAGCTCGATTGGGCTTATTATCAGGGGATGTCTTATTTTCAGGAAAAAAGGATATTAGAATGCATAGGAAGCATTCTGTAGGTTTCTATCTGCTGCTAATCTTTAGTAGCTCTGTTACTTATGCATGTGATATTAAGGATATTAAAATGTGAGGGTGACATTTGTAGTCTTTGATCTTCTATCATTCCCTGTGAAAGGCCATGATAACTGGTGCTGGTAAAGAATGTATTCAAAACTTATGGGCTGGGACATGGTTTCTTCACTTCTATAGTTATATTGCACACTCACTGAGCACAAATTTGAGTGGGCAACCCAACTCAGAAAGACAGTGGCGATGAAAAGAAATGACAATGCAAACTTCTCATACCTATTTGAACCCTGTCAACCAAAGCACCGTAAAGTATTTATACTCTCCATGAATTTCCTTCAGATTGGTGGCTGTGCAAAAACCGGGGAATATCATAACCTATCGCAATCTAATCAATTCTCCCCCAACCCATGAAGTGTGAATTGGATATGTTTATTGAAGCCTATAAGTACGGGCTATCTCTGGAAAATTTATCCCTGGTTTCCATTCTCTTCACTCCTTCATCTTGTTAATTTTTAATGCAAATTTATAGTTTACTAACCTCAAATCCAAATGCTTGCTTTTTCCTGTGTTGTTAAGAGAAGATTCTCCACCAAAGCAGCTCTTTCATTTAAGATACCCATTAATAATTTGCCTGTTCATGTTCTCTAGCTAAAATGTGGGAGGATATAAGTCCCAGTTCATACATATTAGATCCCGATTACATTGCATTCATAAAAGCACGGATACCAATCCTGCTATCAAGAAAAATGAGACACAAGTGCCAGTCGCAAAGTATTGGTGCAATGAGAAATAAATCTTCTCTCTGCCCTGGATATGGCTTAGAGTGCTTCAAATGTACAGAAGTGCTGCAAAGTGATGATGAAATAGGCTTCTTTCCTAGAGGTGTAGTACACAAACATAATAAAAGGAGATAGTATCTGCAAGAAGGAAAAAAAGAGGCCCATAGAGCCTCTTTTGCGTGACTGGTCAGCATTACCACTCGTCTTATGTGGCTTGTCCATTTGTTTGTCTAGTTTCTATCTTGCTTTTGACATTGGTCACAGTTACAACCTCCGAGATAAAGACAGTGATTGGGCTAAGATATCATCAAGTTTCCAGGGCTGAAGATAAGGTTGAACCTGTATCTTCTTAATCCTAATTGAATGCTTTAATCATGCTACGGTATCACATAAGAAGAGAGGTGGTATTCAGCCGGTTCAGATTGGTTCGGGTGAGCAGAAGTAGCCTGCAGTACTACACTCTAACCACTGCGCCACCGTGGCT
>WNWU01000056.1:1866077-1940077 GCA_012654045.1 Ptyas mucosa | reverse complement strand
ATGTTGGAAAGGTTTCTATCAATGAGCAAACTACTAATCTACATACATACTTGGATGGAAAACTGAGAGATCTTTTGTTGCTGGAAGTCAGTACAGATAGTCCTTGACTTACAACAGTTCTTTTAGTGACCATTCAAAATTACAAAAAGTGACTTATGACTGTTTTTCGCACTTACGACCATTGCAGCTTTCCTATGGTCACGTGATCAAAATTCAGATGCTTGGAACTGACTCAAATTTACAACTGTTCCCTTGTCTTGGGGTCATGTGATCACCATTTGCCACCTTCTGACAAGCAAAGTCAAAGGGGAAGCCAGATTCACTTAACAACCGTGTTACTAACTTAATAACTACAATGATTCATTTAACAACAGTGGCAAGAAAAGTCATACAATGGAGCAAAATTCACTTAACAAGAGTTTCACTTAGCAACAGAAACTTGGGGCTCAATTGTGGTCGTAAGTTGAGGGCTATCTGTAATTGATTATGAAATCAGACTTGCCATAGTATTGTTACGCCACAAATAATTATTTTGCTCTGGGTGCATGCAATCCATCAGTCTAATTCAGTGATGGCTAGCCTTTTCCAGACTAAGTGCCAAATGCACACACACACACCTGAACCCCCAAAATGCAATGTGCACGTGGCACACGTGCATATGCCGCATCCCTGGGCATGCATGAACACACTCTGCATGCATGGCAGAGACCTGAAGACCAGCTGATTGGCGGGAGGTGTGTGCACATGCCCAGCAGAGCTGAACTGGGGTGACAGCTCGCATGCCATCAGAGAGGGTGCTGGGTGCCACCTTTGGCATGTGCGCCATAGCTTCGCCATCACGGGTCTAATTCATGCAACACATTTTACAAAAACTTACAACAGATTTTACTGTATGTCATTGATAGTAAACATTCCTGCATTATAAATGCATTTTAGCTATTTTTTGTTTTACAAAACATATATCTATACAGCAGTACAAGTGTACCACCTAAGTTGTTAGTGGAGAAATTTTATAGCACATTCTGAGACAGTA
The DNA here is from genome assembly GCA_012654045.1 of Ptyas mucosa. Lineage (NCBI taxonomy): Eukaryota > Metazoa > Chordata > Lepidosauria > Squamata > Colubridae > Ptyas > Ptyas mucosa. The sequence goes on along the minus strand of WNWU01000056.1, from coordinate 1,939,044 downwards.
GATGTGCAATCCTAATGATGTTTAGGATTCACATGATGCTCTTAATTATTCAAACTGTGTCAGAAATACAGACTGTATGCCTTGCAACATTCTTTATCAGACAGAGTCAATATTATTCTTTCCCTTATTGAAGGAGTGAAGCTGAGAGAACAGCTTGCTTAAAACATGCAGTGGGGAATTAAATCTCTCACTATTGTGCAAAGCTAGCAATATGGATTCATACAGTACTTAAAAACTAATGTTATGTACTGAAACTGATTGGCTGAGTGATGTTTGTTCTTAGTTATAAAACACCGGGCTTCTGTTTTGACTCCAGGTTATTTGACATTTAGAGGCTGTATCAGAAGAAGCAAAGAAACTTCAGGGGAAATAAAGAAAGCAGGAAAAAAAAAGAGAAATATTCCATCCTTCTGATTAATTAAGAAGTCTGGAAGGGGACCTGTGTTCATGAACTAAGACAGCAAACAGAGAAGATCCATCTGAAGAATTAGAAATTATTGAAGGTGATGAATTACAGAAGATGGATAAAGCAGGGTTTGTGTTTGTTTTGACACATTCAAGTCAGTGTTGACTTGTGATGACTACCTGAATGTTTTCTTAGTTGAGGGCAAAGAAGATAGAAACTTTATTGTCATGTCCGAAAGGTGTTTTTTTCAAGAGGCAACTGGACTTTCTGGTTTTTCTTTGAAAACGTTTCATTTCTCAGCCAAGAAGCTTCTTCAGCTCTGAAGAAGAAGCTGAAGAAGGAGCCGAAGAAGCTTCTTGGATGAGAAGCGAAATGTCTTCAAAGAAAAACTGGAAAGTCAAGTTGCCTCTTGAAAAAAACTTCTTTGGGACAACCATGACCTGGATGACTGAGAAGCTCCATAGACATTTATTGTCATGTGCATTTTCTGTCTATGATGTTATAATACACTAAACCAGGGGTGAAATTCAGCCGGTTCTATCAGGCTCCGGTGAACCAGTAGCGGCAGCTGCGGGAGGCTCCACCCAACTGCGCAGACATCATGACGTCCCCTTTTTCTGATGATTTCAGCCTCTGCGCATGCACAGAAGGCTTTGCACATGCATGGACAATGGCACATGCTTTGCTTGCGCGCACCAGGGGTGAAATCCAGCATCCTGTCCCAGTGCAGGAGGTGGGGCTGTGAGTGGCAGCTGCATACACTCTTACCCAGGGGTGGGTTCTACTTACCTTTACTACTGGTTTGCAATGGGGCCGTGCACACACTCTCTTGTGCGTGCACAGAAGCGTTTTGATGATGTCAGGGTCAGTGGGCGGAGCCTCCCGCCGGTTTTAATACCGGTTCTATAGAACTGGTGCGAACCAGAGGCAAACCACCACTGCTCTTACTCATCTCTCCCACAGTCCCACAGGTTGGGGACCCCTGATTTAAGCAGTGCTGGTGAAAGGAGGTTTCATATGCTGGAAAAAAAGATACTTTTTAAAGTGGTTTGAGGTGTCTTCATGTCTCTGCATCATGATTCTTGAAGTTTGTATATGTGCAGTACATTTAACATAACTTTATAACTATGGGTATATATGTCCAGGAAGACCCATCTACTGAAGGAAAGCTAACTATTACTTTCTTAATAACTATTACTTTCTTAAAGCAAAAAAGAAAAAGAAAAAAGAAAGGGCACAATAGCAAGGGAATTGTCCAATAGAAAGATGCGGAATTCTATAGTCTGGACTGAATCCCTTGTTTTTGCCAAAATCTCTCAGTCTGGATTGGGTTTTCTTACAAGGCCAACCAACATGAGCAGATTATTTGGCAACTGTGGATAAGCCCCAGGGGTGAAATCCAGCAGGTTCTGACAGGTTCTGGTGAATCGGTAGTGGAAATTTTGAGCAGTTCGGAGAACCGGTAGTGGAAATTTTGAGTAGTTCGGAGAACTGGCAAATACCACCTCTGGCTGGCTCCAGAGTGGGGCGGGAATGGAGATTTTGCAGTATCCTTCCCCTGCCATGCCCACCAAGCCACACCAGGACCATCAAGCCACACCCACAGAACTGGTAGTAAAAAAAATTGGATTTCACCACTGGTGCGCGCGCACAGCGTGAGCACATTTGCGAACCGGTAGGGAAAGTAAGTGAATTTCACCCCTGCACAAAACCCATTTGAGGGGAAAAAACATCCTGTGGGTTAAACATCCAAGTTATGGGCAGATCCCCATAACACGTTAAGCTAAAATCAAATGATACATATTTATCCCAGTTGATAGTCAGTGCTTAACTATGTTCACAAATTACTATTGACCCTGTTTTTAATGTTGTCTTTAGTACCAGGTTTAGCATTATAAACATAATCTAATTCTAAACACAAGAGTCTATTACACTGGGGGCAGCCAGGAAAAAGAAGATTGTCTCATTGGAAGTGGCCCTCAATAAGAGAAGATCAAATCAGTAAGAGAAGATCAAATGGGGAGTCATTTCTTCCATGAAGGGTGGGGTGAAGAGTGTTACCCTTTTTAGTATATCATAGTAATGCCCTTTACAACAATAACATCTCTCCATAGGAATTTCTATCCTGGAAGTCCTTCAGCAATTATTAGGAGCAATTAGGAGCAATTATTACTTTTTTATTTAATCTCTATCCCATTCCCTCCACCAAACATATTTGCTTTCCTAGCTGGTGTGGTGGCTGCAGAAAAATTCCTGAATGTTTGTCCCCAAGAAAGCAAAGATAACATGAGGTCCTCTCTATGGGGATAGTCCTGCAGGCTGAGCTTTGAGTGCTTCACTTTGTTATTGTCAGGCTCAAGAAACCAAGAATGATGCAATGAATTTCTCAGAGTAGCTTCTTCATTGCTGTTCGTCCATTGACAAGAATCTTGCCAGACTAAAGCACCTTTTGTATAACTATCAGATACATCCTATGAAGCAGAGGTGGGTTTCAGCAGGTTCTGACCAGTTCTGGAGAATCGATAGTGGAAATTTGGAGTAGTTCAGAGAACCGGTAGTAAAAATTCTGACTGGTCCCACCCCCATCTATTCTCTGCCTCCCAAGTCCCAGCAGATCGGGAGGAAATGGGGATTTTCCAGTAACCTTCTCCTGGAATGGACTGGGAATGGAGATTTTACAGTATCCTTCCCCTGCCACGCCCACCAAGCCACACCCACAGAACTGGTAGTAAAATTTTTTGAAACCCACCACTGCTATGAAGGTTTAGGGAGTCCCTCCTCAGTTTCTTTCTTTCTGCATACCAAATCCTCAAGCCTGATTTATCTCTTAGCTCCTTGGGAAAAGAGCCCCTCCCTCCTGGAACTGAGGGACAGATTCTACCCCCGTTACTTACAGGGCTGCCCCCGTAACTTACAGGGCTGACTGATGGGATACACCCTTTTCCCAGCTGGAGAGCTTTGAATGAGGAGGTACAGCTCCTGCGTCATGACAGTACCACGTCACTTCCAGCTCAACAATGGCAAGGTGACAAAAGCACAACCATCTGCTCCAGACAGAGATTTCCTGCTCAGCTGCAGCCCAATATAGTCATTCCAGCTAATAAAAAGTTAATGGCATTCCAAGTCACCCTTTCTGAGCCAATGGGCTTCATCTTCCTCTTAAGTATAACCAGCTCAGTGGGTGGAAGAGATAAAAGGCTTCTAAAGGCAGCAGCCTTTTTTCCTCCTCCATCAGAGAACACTTTGGGCCTTTTCTCTCCCAACTCATTTGGAACCACACATTAGTACTATAAACTGTGATTCAGTGCCAATGACATAATAAGCCTATCCCCATGAAAGGCATGGAAGATGTACAGTATCTTCTTGTTGCTGGGGAATATAATTCCATTCCATTTATTTAGCAAGAATGGAGAGGGGTACATATCTAGTGCTGAGACATGGGACTTTATAGAAGTAATTTTAACACATTTTCATAAGCCATAAAACTGAAGATCTTGACTTCTACTTTCCCAATTTGCCACCCACTGAATGCATTGGGATTACTATCATTTGCAGAATGTCCCAAGAGCTTCAAACCAAGCAGAGTTTCTTCACTTATTTTTATATTTTTAAAATATATATGCTTCAAAGCCAATCTTCCCCAATGGAATTTAGAGGGCATCGGGTTAGGGCAAACTGCTCTAGAGATTGCAGGTGTAGACGAAGAAAGAAAGCTATGCACTGGTTTGTTGTAGAGAGAAGTGTATAACCTCCAAAAAATTGTTTTGAGGGAAAAAGAATAATTTATGAGATAATGATGCATTTAGTTTATGGATTAATTAACACCAGCATCCAGCACTTCTTAATCCTTCTACAACAGAAGTGAGGAAAATATAACCTGGTTGCTGTGGGACAGCAGAACTTGTCAGCAAATCCACTGCTAAAGGATGCTTAAAAATGATAACAAACTCAATTTTTTTACCTTTGTTTTAACAGAATAGCAGAGTTGGAAGGGACCTTGGAGATCTTCTAATCCAACCTGCTGCTCAGGCAGGAAGCCCTGTGCCATTTTGTACAAATGGTTGTCCAATCTCTTCTTAAAAACCTCCAGTGTTGGAGTGCCCACAACTTCTGGAGGCAAGTCATTCCACTGATTAATTGTTCTAACTGTTAAGAAATTTCTCCTTAGAAATTTCAACCTTCTAGGTTGGTTCTCTCCTTGATTAGTTTCCATCCATTGCTTCTTGTCCTGCCTTCAGATGCTTTGGAGAATGCTTTGCCTCTCCCTTCCTTGTAGCAGTGCTTCAAATATTGTCATGTCATTCCTAGTCCTTCTTTTCATTAAACTAGACATACCCAATTTCTGCAACTGTTCTTCACATTCGCGTTAGTCTCCACTCCCCAATCATCTTTGTTGCACTTCTCTGCACTCTTTCTAGAGTTCAGAAAAGAACAACAAAGATGATTAGGGGACTGGAGGGACCTTGATCACTTTGGTTACTCCAGCATATAAATGATGCAGAAAATATATCAGGAAGAAGTATGTCAATCATTATACTGATCTCAACATGCAACTTTTATGAAGTATTGGAAGATGTAACATGTCAACTGGGGGAAAGAGCCATTCAAATCTCTAGCAGATAAACACAAAGTTCTTGTTTTGAGAAAAACATGGAGAACAAGATATCATAGGGACACTCTGTTTATCATTTCACTAGTTTAACTGTGAAATATTTGTTTTACAGATAGATAGATAAATAGATAGATACTGTAGATAGATATAGTTAGTTTTCTGGCTTCCTTAAAAAAAAATCTTGATATCTCAGGGGTGTGTGGTTACCTGACTATGAGCTCCCTTACAAAACTACAATTTTCAGGATTTCCAGGGATAAGAAAAGCTGTGTATTTCAATAATACAGAAACATCACATGTTGTGCTTGGCTGTGTTTAGCTGTGGGAAATAAATGTTATGCAAATTGACAAGACGGAATAGGTCGTGCAAAGAGTAAATGCTATGCGTTAGAAGGAAAAATATGCTTAGCACAGGTCAGTTTTCTACATTAGTTATACTGTACCAGGTGAGTTTGATTGTGCTTGCTAGGAAAGAGGCAAAAATGAGAATGTTCAGAGGGGAGGAACGAAATTTAAGGATAGATGCCTAGGCAAGGAAAGTGAAGAGAGAAGAAAGTATTCTATGCGGGAAAAGAGACTGAAATAAGAGAGAGACAGAGAGAGAGAGAGAGATTTATAAATGCCAAAATGGCTACTTGTGAGATAAAAGAAATGGAGACCAATTATTTTCAGGAGCCTGTCAAGATTGCAATGCTGTGTTTTTCAAGCTCTGGGAAGGAGAAAGCGCAAAAAATATGAATCTGGTGTTTTGAATACTGGCTCCAGAGACTGGCAAGCTATGTTTTTTTGCTAGAGAAAAAGAGGAACGTGCTACCTTTTCTAGCTTGCTTTTCGTGCTAGCTTTTCTATGGTATGGACCTTGGAACAAAATTAAACCTTTTAGTAGACATTCCAACCTCTCCTAAGGCAAAGTACTCTTCAGGGCCCGCAGAATCCTCAACTCGCCCTTGTTAAAGTATCAGTATCCAGTGAATTTCATTTACTACCAGAAGAAAAAATCAGGTGAAATTCAGTATGGCTTTCTGCCTATTGGCAATCATTCTCCAGACCAAATTGTATTTTGCTTTACAATTCCAGCTCCTTTCTTTCAGGATCCAATCTGGGTCTGTTACTAGGATCACACGTTTAGTCTTCCAAGCTTTCGAACTCATGTTGAAGCCCATCCTCAGGAAACTTTTCTCTCACCAGAATGTGTCCTTTAGTTCAGCTCAATAAAAAAGTCAATGCCCCTTAGCAGTATATTTCTGCAGCAAAGAGAACAGATGCTCAGAGTATCCAAGTATCAAACTAAGGGGTACATTGGCCAACCACAGATATCCGGGAGAAATAATCCTCTGTAATTTTGTCTTTCTCAAGAATGATCCCAATCATCCTGAACATGGCTGCTGGGACAGAATCTATAGGCACACAATAATTGCAAAGAAACAGCTTTGGAACTCTTGTCATTAGTGTGTATGTCCAAATCTGAAATTGTACTCATGGTCAGTCATGTTCACTTTTGGTCATATATCATTGTTGGTCTGAATGTTTTTTTTATCTGTTCCAGCTGATGAACTTCTTTGATAAACCAGAGAGATGTCCAGGATTAGCAGGTGGGAAGAAGAAGTCTCCCAGAGCCATCTTCTCCAGACTTCAGGTTATCTCCTTGTACCAGAGATTGGTCAGGTCTAAAATGGAGTTTTCCACTTTGCCATTAGAAAAGTCTCCATTTGCCCACAGAAAACTATCAGGATCCATAAAGCATCTGATCGGATCAATAGTGGTATTCACTTTCCTTTGCTACTGGTTCACAAATGTGAGCAAGCCTTCTGCACGTGTGCAGAGTCTGTGATGACATCTGGGCAGGTGGGCAGTCTCCCATTGCTGCTGCCACTACCGCTTTGCCTGAATTGAATAGAACGGCTCAATATCACCACTGGATCAGACCATTTAATGTTTTTTCCCCTTTGCAGATCTTGTGTGAACCCAACCTTGAAAGCCGAATCCAAGATGCTCTAGGCCCGTGATGGCGAAACTATGGCACACGTGCCACAGGTAGCACACATAGCCATATCGGTGGGCACACGAGCTCAGCTCCATCCCAACAGAAGTCGGCAAATGGGCCATTTCTGGCCTCCAGAGGGCCTCTGGGGGGTGGGGAAGGCTGTTTTCGCCCTCCCCAAGCTCCTAAAAAAGCTCTGGAGGCTGGGGAGAGCGAAAAACGAGCCTTTGGGTCCCACCAGAAGTTGGCAAATGGGCCATTTCCGGCCTCCAGAGGGCCTCTGGAGGGGGGAGGCCATTTTCGCCTCCCCAAGCTCCTAGAAAGGGTCTGGAGCCCGGGGAGAGAGAAAAACGGGCCCACCATGCCATCGTGTGCCAGGTGCGGGGGGGACGATGGGGGGGGGTCACGTGTGCATGTGCGGGGGTGGGACCATAAAATTATGGGTGTGGGCACGCATGCGGGCAACATCCCCTGCTCCTGGCACATGATGGCTCTAGGCCCTTGGGATCATAGTTGGCTTTTCTGTTGTCTTGCATTGGCTTACTGAATATTTTGAATTTATTTATTTAAGAAAATTTGTATGGCCGCCCATTTACTCTTAGTGACTCTGGACGGCTTACAAAAATAAAAACCCAATATTAAAAACAATAAAAACAGTGATCCCCTCACTCTCCTGGTGACAACATTCAAACAAACAAGCCACTTGAAGGGCTCCATATCACCCTGGGTTCCCCATGCCCATTGCAAAATCAAGTCTTCAGGCCTTGCAAAAGAGTATCAAAGTAGGGGCCACAAATAATTTCCACAAGGATGAAGTTCCAAAGGGAGGGAGCCACCACAGACAAGGTCCTTATTTTTCTTGGTCCCAGTAGATGTACCTCCTTAGAAGTGGGGACCTGCAACATTCCCTGCCTCCCTGCTCTGGTGAGTCAGGTAGATGTGAACCAGAAAAGACGTTCTTCAGATAACCTGGTCCTAAGTCATATAGGGCTTTGAATGGATGTTTAAAAGCGTGAGGGTTAGAAAAAACCTTGCATGTCAATAGCAATGAGCAACAAATATACCTGCAAACTATACAATCATTATTAGATTAGAAACTGTATGCTGAACAAGAAAAATCTTAAATGACTATATGTAGTACACAATATGCTTTTTTTTTTTAAAAAAGAAAGAGACAGGAACCTTTGGTCTGACCTAAGTGTAGTACATAAAATTATCTGCCACAATGTCCTTCCTGTCAATGACTACTTCAGCTTCAACCACAGCAATACATGAGCAAATAATAGATACAAACTCAAGGTAAACCATTCCAAACTCGATTGCAGAAAATATGATTTCAGTAACAGAGTGGTCAATGCTTGGAATGCACTACCTGACTCTGTGGTTTCTTCCCCAAACCCCCAAAACTTTAACCTTAAACTGTCTACTGTTGACCTCACCCCAATCCTAAGAGGTCTGTAAGGGGCATGCATAAGTGCACCAGCGTGCCTACCATCCCTGTCCTAATATTCCTTTTTTACTCTTACTCTTTTTTGTGTATTCAAATTATGTTTATACTTTTACCTGTTATTTTATATATGCTTGACAAAATAAATAAAAATAAAATAAAGTTGAACTGTGATTCTGGATACTGTCAAAGTCTCACAAATATTTTTGCAGCAACTTTCTGTGGCTGGTGCAGGACCCGAAACCCAAATTTGTTTATGTTCTTCTTGCTATCTAATTAAGTTCCACTGCACTTGGTCTTCCACAGACCTGAACTGCGCTCTCCTTATTCATTACATTTTGGATGAATGCAGTTATTTTTTCTATACAAGCAGGGGTGAAATCCAGCAGGTTCTGACAGGTTCTGGAGAACCAGTAGCGGAAATTTTGAGTAGTTTGGAGAACCGGCAAATATCACCTTTGACTGGTCCCTGAGTGGGTTGGGAATGGAGATTTTGCAATATCCTTCCCCTGGAGTAGGGAGGGAATGGGGATTTTGCAGTATCCTTCCCCTGGAATGGAATGGGAATGGGGATTTTGCAGTATCCTTTCCCAGCCATGCGCACCAAGCCACGCCCACAGAACCAGTAGTAAAAAAAAAATTGGATTTCACCACTGAATACAAGCCTGGTATTTAGTGACAGCAGTCTGAATCCAAAGCATACAAAATGATTCTGTCATCCAAGCCCAAGGATAGGACCACTAGTTTAGGAAAAGGGACTTAATGATAATAAGTGGGGTCTTCTTCTCCTTAACGATAACAAATATGCCACCAAATTCAATGTGGTCTCCATATAAATAGGTTTATCAAGCCTATTTAGGAGCTGAGGGTGAAACTCTTCTATCTCATGTTACTGGAAAATTAGCAAAATGGTTTACTACTACTACTTAAAAGCAAAGGGAAAAGTAAGAAGCTTAGGGAAAGAAAATAGTAATAATAAAAAATAATCTGCCAGATTCTGCCAGGTTTTGAACAGGGGCGGGTTCCAAATCCTGTTGCTACCGGTTAGCTCGTGCATGCTCACTCGTGTGGCATTCTGCGCATGCGCAGAAGGGTCTGGGCAGGTGGGCAGAGCCTCCGGCCACTGCTGCTACCGATTCGCCCGATCTGGTGTGAACTGATAGCAACCCACCACTGGTTTTGAACCAGCAGCTTTCCATTTGCAAATAGATTTCCAAACTCGATTGCAGAAAATACGACTTTAGCAACAGAGTGGTCAATGCCTAGAATGCACTACGTGACTCTGTTGTTACATGCTCAAACCCCCATAACTTTAATCTTAAACTGTCTACTGTGGACCTCACCCCATTCCTAAGAGCTCTGTAAGGGGTGTGCATAAGCGCACCAGCGTGCCTATCGTCCCTGTCCTACTGTCCCCATTTATTCATACCCATTTCCTGTGTCCATATCAGTGGTGGGATTCAGCCAGTTCGCACCACTTCGGGAGAACCGGTTGTTAACTTTCTGAGCAGTTTGGCAAACTGGTTGTTGGTAGAAATCATTAGGGCAGAGAACCGGTTGTTAAATTACTTGAATCCCACCACTCGTCCATATCCATGTTTATACTTATATCTGTTATCTCGTACATGTTTGACAGACAAACTAACTAACTAACTAACTAACTAACTAACTAACTAACTTAATAAATAAAAATTGGATATTGTAGTGAGCCAGGTATTATACCACAACACAGATGTTTTACTACCAAAGCATTCCTGGTAAAGTTAGCTGTAAAAGATATTGCAGAGGAAGGAAATACTGACTCGTTAAAGGAACATTCTTGCCTCTGGAAAATAGCCAGTAAACTCCTGGGGTTAGCTCACAACTTTATTCAGAACACATCAGAGTGCTCAAGGTGACATAATATGGAAAAGCATACCCTGGAAATAGAGCAGAAAAATACATCTTGATATTGCTTTGACAGTAAGTGGGGAATTAATTGGGGGCTCTGCCCTTCATCGCAGCCATTGTGAAATGGTTGTCTGCTCATTCTGGCTTTGTAGTTCCCGGGTTTATTTATTTAGTTTTTTATTTAATAACAACTGTCTTTACATTTTTTAATGATTGTTTTATATATTTATTGTTTTAATTAATTGTTGTATGCACCCAGAGACATATTTTTAGATGGGCAGTCATATGAATTTGATATGCACACATGCATGCATACATGCATACATACATGTAAATGGTGGGTTGTTCCCGGTTCTGTCCGGTTCTATAGAACCAGTAGTAAAAGTGGCAGGAGGCTCCGCCCACCCGTCCGGACATCATAATTGATGATCTGCGCATGCGCAGAACCGTGCACGCACAAGCAAAGAGACCACGCACACATGCTCCCATTGTGAACTGGTGGTAAAGGTAAGTAGAACCCACTCCTGATATATACATACATACATAAAAAAATAAACCCTTAGATACACTTCTTAGGTTTAATGGGCCTGGTTGTTGCCTTTCAAAATCTTAAACTGAGTGTGCCAACATCATGCCATCACCATCTGAGTCTGACCCTGATAAAGAGTTTGAATTATTTGTTTCCTCAGAAATTCATCAATATGTACATAATTTGGAAAGTGAGAAGGGTGCCCTATAAACAAACAAACAAACAAACAAATAAATAAATTTCTCTTTAATTCTTTTCCTGTTACATTAATCCCCCTGTTTCTATTTTTTTGGGGGGGGTGCAGTTCTTCCACCTTGTAAGCCCTTCCGTACAGCTTTCTCACATTTTGACAAGCATTGTGCAGCAATAAATAATTTTTAGCACTTTTTTAATGAAATACAGTTTAATGTGGCTTTATTGTATTTTTTTTTCCTTCCTAAAACACAGCAAGATCCTCTGGGGGATTTGTTCCAATGTGATATATAATTTTATTTAGAAAATGATCCTTTTCTCACTGCAGTTGCCAACTGAGGAAGCAAATCCTGTGAAACCGAAATCTTTCTACGTGTACCAGTTGGCGATTCTAGTGAACGAGTTGTGGCTCTACAACCTGATATACAGTTCAGTGACTGTAAGGAATTTAGGCAGTAACATTTTTGCTTATGTGGTAGCATTTCAGCAATTAACATTCTTTTATCTGTAACTACCCAGAGTTGTTTGGAGTTGGGCAAACACAAACTGAACAATGTGGTATATGCAGCACAATGCAGTGAGACATGTGCAGATCTGTACATTGGGGAAACAAAACAGCCACTTCATAAATACATGGCACAACATAGCAGAACAAGTCCATCAGGACATGATTCAGCAGTCCAGCTGCATTTAAAAGACAAAGGCCACTCTTTTGAAGACAGCAAAGTCCACATTTTGGACAGAGAGGACTTCTGGTTTGAAAAAGGGGATCAAAGAGGCCATCTATGTCAAAATTGAACAGCCCTCTCTCAACAGAGGGAGAGGGACACAACACCATCTATCTCCAGTCTACAACACAGTCCTTTCAGCAGTTCCAAGAAGGCTCCACACCCATTTGCACCACTCAGTGACCCTGAGGACACAGATAAACTTCCAAATGGCCTCAATGACTCTAAAAGAATTTAAATGACCAGCTATCTGCAATAAATCCTCCCCTTCCCCATCATCCAGTCAGAGCTGAAGAAGCTTCTTGGATGAGAAGTGAAACATCTTCAAAGACTAATAGTTGCTTCTTGAAAAAGCATCTTTAGGACAATCATGACCTGGATGACTGAGAATCTCCATAAACAAATCCCTCAGTGAGGTACTACCTTGACGTGGCTTGTGTGCTCTGAGGAAGATGAGAGCCATGCCAGAAATTCAACCGTAAAGAACAGGTTGACAGCATTCCAGAAACCCCCCCCAAGCATTTTTCAAAGTTCTATTTACTAGAATAGGTAAACTGGCACATCTGGGAGAACCCGAATCTGAGAGGTCTGGGTTTTCCCTCAGTAAATCAAAACCCCCAAACCATCCCTTCAGTCCTCAGACGATCACATGCTCCAATCACCCTCTGTCCCATCTCGAGACAGCACTCTGACCACTCCTTCTCCAGATGCAGGATCGCCCTGACCTTGACCGACAGGAAGAATGCTATTATGTCTAAAGACAACCCCTCTACTAAATCCCCCCTCCTGCTTTCCCACACATGAGAAGGTGGCAGCATGGAAGCTTCCGGCCTAATATGGCTTCCAAAGCTGACACAGGTCTCATTAGAGAAGCCAGACAAAAAAGTATCTCTCCCATAGAAAATATGGTGGGACATAATTTACAGAATCCCATACCGAATTGGTCATCCCCCAAGTCAAAAAGGACCACCTAGGTATTGGACTTCTTGGACATCTGGTGTCAAACGGGCTACAGGATTTAAGACTATTGGCTCAGCAACAGGGCCAGCAACTGCAGGTCTATTGGAAGAAAAGGTGTTTAGTAGAATAACAGTGACAAAAGGATGCAAAGTTAGTACCAATAGCAATAGGTGCATTGCTATTGAATACTATTGCACCACTTGAACACCATTAGCATTGACAAAGTCATCATCCATCAATTGCAAAAGATAGTTTTATTTGGAACAGCTTACATCCTACGACAATACTTTTAACACCATCAGATAACACCTGCCTATCTCAGGACCTTGGGAAGGGCTTGAAAGGTGGGTAAAATTGCCAAGTCCAATCTAAACATCTGGGTGACTATGTGATCAACCATAATAATAAAAAATATTGCATGTCCCTGTGTACCCAGGGCAGATGTGTTAAGGGTCTTGTGATCAAATCCCCATTCCTAAAAGGACTGCAATTGTGTGGTCATGACTTCCCTGCCATCTTGACTTTTTTGACCCCCCAACCAGAATATTTGTGTGTGTGTGAAATTTATACCTATTCATATGTGTGCAGTTTATAGATTCAAGAATTGGCCCTTCTGGCCAGAGTGTCATTAATAAAAAATAGCATCAATCTTATACATAAATGCTGGTTAAAATTTTTTTGTCAGAAACACCTTCCATTGGATCAAAAATTCAAAAGGGATAAAATGACTTGTTACATATTTCAAATGACATTTGGCCAACCGATAATCTGATTGACCTTTCTTAGTTTTCAGGAGTCCCTCAAATATTGCTCAAAATATCAGTCTCTATTTCCTATTTTTTCCCTCATTCGGAAACCAAGTTTTCATCTCATCAGAGAGCAACTTTGAAGTATTCCAGGGAAACAGGATTTAATCGGCTTTCCAGTTGCCAACAGGCTAAAGCCTGCAGCCAGAATGCTAAATATTGCCGCAGACAGCTTTTGAAAATGTTTTAAAAAGAACTGACCTGTGAAATTTAGACCTCTCCATTTATAATACTTTGTAATGCGTGTGATTTTTCTCCTTTTCCTTACCGTGCAGAAATTGGTATTTTCAGTGTAATCTTCCCCTGATCTTGGGTTCATATTCTAGTTGGCTTCATGAAACTTTAGGGCAGTGATGGCTAACCTTTTCCGGACTGAGTGTGCAAAGCACATGCATCTGTGTGTGAATGTGCATGCACACCCAACCCCCCAAAATGCAATGCGTGCGGTCCTCATGCATGCACCCCACCCCCTCAGCAGAGACCTGAAGATCAGCTGGCTGGTGGGAGATGAGTGCACATGCGCAACGGAGCTGAATTGGGCTGATGGCTCACGTGCCCACAGAGAGGGCACTGCGTGTCACCTCTGGCATGCGTGCCATAGGTTTGCCATCACGGCTTTAGGGATTCCTAGATCGCAATAGCATTTAGAGTTATATAGCACTTTACAGTGCTTTACAGCCCTCTCTAAGCAGTTTATAGAGTCAGCATATTGGCAGTTTGGGTCCTCATTTTGCCCACCTTGGAAGGATGGAAGGCAGCCGGCAGTCAGCAGAAGTAGCCTGCAGTACTGCCCTCTAACCACTGTGCCACCGTGACTCATATAGATGGTCCCTAGGATGCTCTGCCGTATAGTGAATAAACACTCTGGGCACAAGACCTTGCAAAAAAGGTCTTGGAATGGCTTATGAAGATGCAGACCGTAGTTTTGCAGTGATGGATCTTTGTGGCTGCCCAGCTATGCTTTGGAGCATAATGCTTGTATAAATCCATCACAAACATTTCTCCCCGCCCTAAGATTCTATTTTTAATAGAGAAATACCAACGCGGTATTCCACTGCTATTATAGATTTAAGACTATCAGACTTTTCCGGCAAGCCTGGGGCCGTTGATCTCGCTGCTGCAATCTTGCGAGACCCGGCCATGAATGGAGTGTATGGGTTTTTAATGTTTTTTTTAAAAACAACTTTTATGGTATATTGTTCACATTATTTTTTGTTGTAAGCTGCCCAGAGTCCCCAGGGAGTTGGGCAGCATAGAAATGCGACAAATAAATAAATAAATAAATAGAACCTGAAAAGGCATTATTTGCAATAGTAGATGACAAATAATAGATGACAAAATCAGAACAACTATAACTTTTCATCACTAATGAAGAAGTACTACAAAGATCAGATTTAAAACACCAGTCGAGAACTGTGAATGACCGTCAAATGCAATTGTTTGGCCGTATCTTACGTACGCCTAAAGAACAGCATCCAAAAATTGGATACCTCCCGGAGGAAAACTAGGCTGGCCTTGGAAAACTTGGCACCAAACATTTAAGGAAGATCTTAAGATTATTAATGTCTCTTGTGACAAAGTCGAAGATGATGTGAATGATTGAAACCGGTGGAAATCACTTGCTACCCAATGTGCTCTGCACAGGACCTGATGATAATGTTGATGATGATGATGATGATAGCAAAAGCAATAGCACTTAGACATACTGCTTTACAGTACTTTACAGCCCTCTCTAAGCAGTTTACAGAGTCAGCCGATTTTCCCCAACAATCTGGGTCCTCCTTTTACCAACCTCAGAAAGATGGAAGGCTGAGTCAACCTTCAGCCTGGTGAGATTCGAACTGCCAAATTGCAGGCAGCTGGCAGTCAGCAGAAGTAGCCTGCAGCACTGCATTCTAACCACTGCGCCACCACGGCTCTTCATCATGATGGTAATGACTCCCCAGTATCTGAGCACAGAAGTTCTGTATGGGATTATGTTTTCTGTAAGAGACTTGCCTAACTATTAGACACACACACAATCACTAGCTCTGTAGCTCTGCTTTACTCTTACATCTAGGCCATGTTTGACCACAGTGTACGTACAGAACCAATTGCCTGAAATATATTGATTTGAAGAAGCAGCTGCTATTCATAAAAGGGCTCATGGGTGGCACATCATGGAAATTATTCTGAGAAGGCTCTGCATGGAGGCCATTGCAGATGCTGCAGAACCACCAGAAATGATGCAAAAGCAACCAATGTATGGCGGGGGGGGGGGGGGGAGAGAATGGTATTTCCATTGTGATAAATGGAGGTAGATTTGCAGAAAGAGTGTTAAAAAAAAGAATCTTGCCTAGTTATTCAAGGCAACCTGGCTCATTTATTCACCCCAAGCCATTTCTCTATATCCACTGTGTTTTGATTTCAGAATATTTTGGATAAAAGCAAGAAGAAGGTGTTATCTCTATGGTTGGCTAGAAAACTGAAATGAAATTTCAGTCAAGACTCAAGGTGCTCTCTATTGGCTCCATTGATTCCACCTACAGAGGCCATATGTCATTTATTCATACAATATGTATCCTGCTTTAATTACTTTTACAAATAACTAAAGGCCGTAAAGATATCTAATACACCCTCTTTCCTTCTATTTTCCCCTACACCAACCTTCTGAGGTTGGTTGGGTAAGACAGAGTGACTGAAGCAAAGTCACTCAGTTGACTTTCATGGCTAAGGTGGGACTTGAACTCAGTGTCTCCTACTTTCTAGCCTCGTGTCTTAACTACTAGACCAAACTGACTCTTAGTGCTGAGGATGTCGTAAGGATTCTTCAATTTGGATGGTAAATGTTCAAGTTCTTTGTATTTGTAATTGTTTACTGTGAATCAAATGTCCTTGAATTCAGTTGGATTGATGAATATACAGTAATAAATACAAAAGGTATGGAACTTCTTTTTTCAAAATTGTTTGAATGATATTGTGGTGCTTAATCTTTTTATTTAACGTTCAAGGCTTTTATAATGTAAGTAGCTACAGGTTGGAGTATGCAGTAATGATAGATAGATAGATAGATAGATAGATAGATAGATAGATAGATAGATAGATAGATAGAATTCTTTATTGGCCACGTGTGCTTGGACACGTGTCCAATCACACCAATTTGTCTTTGGTGCATATGCTCTCAGTGTACATAAAAAGACAAGATACATTTGTCAAGAATCATAAGGTACAACACTTAACGATAGACATAGGGTACAAATAAGCAATCATACTAGTAAACAATATAAATTGTAAGGATATAGCAACAAGTTACAGTCATATAGTCATAAATGGGAGGAGATGGGTGATAGGAATGATGAGAAGATTTATAGTAATAGTAATGCAGACTTAGTGAATAGTTTGATAGCGTTGAGGGAATTATTTGTTTAGCAGAGTGATGGCTTTTGGGAAAAACTGTCCTTGTGTCTAGTTGTTCTGGTATTATAATAATAGGTATTAAGGAATGTAAGGAGGGATGGTTTGAGTCATCTGCTCCTTATTTCAATCCACAGGACAGTCTTTCTCATTCTTGGCTAAGATGTGTAGACTTTTTCTGGCTGGGGAATTCTGGGAGTTGAAGTCCACATATCTTAAAGTAGCCATTGTTGAGAAACACTGTTCTAGGAATTTCTTTTTTGCAAACGTAACTTCCCATCTCTTATAATTTTTTTCTCTGTCTCTTCTCTTTGCCAAAGGTTAGACAAATTTCTTGATGGAGCATAGCAGCCCTTTGACGTTTTCTTCTCACAGACTCTGCCTTCCCTCCTCCCAACCACACAACTCCACTCCCACTTCTACTTAACAATCTTTCTCGTATTTCATGTATTACTTCTCGTTGACGCCATTTTAAATAGTGAAGTCTGCACTCATTTAAAATCTGCTTTTATTTTTGTTTTTCATATGGCATTATTTCTCTTCTGATTTATGTTTTAATTGTGGATTTCTTTGGGGGTCACTGGATAATCTTATAGAAAGGGAGTTCAGAAGGTTAAGATTAGCCCTCCATCCGAGATTAATGCATAAGAAAGTGTGTAGTAAAATTAATGTACGGACAGCTAGTGTGCACTAAGAGACAGTGCTATGGGGCTATGAGGATTCTTTATGAAAAGAGCACTCCCATCCAGCTAGGTTCTATTGATCCAGAACTGCTTATCTGTTAGATCTCTTGTTTATTTTGCAGATAGAGGTCATACTGTAAGCAGAAAATTGAAAATAACATGCGAAAGAATGTGCAGTCTTCTCAACCCCCCGACAGAATGCTATGTCTGCTTTCTGTTGGTGATTCATTTTGAAAGTTTTTGTTTCCATTTATATACTATTATAATCAGGATAGATTACAGCAGAACAACATCAAAACCATTAACAATGCCGTGATGACAATACACAGTACAACAACACAATGGCATCTACTCAGATCAGAAATATCTTCCAGAGCAATTCAATTTCAATTTCTAGAAGGTGCTAACTGTGCCTCTTTCCTTAAGTCAGATGGTGCAGGAGAGAAGCCCAGTCTGTGGACCCCACTCTTCTTCCAGTTTTCGTGACAAGGGACCACCAATAAATGTCACTGGAGACCATACCCCAGAGAGATCAATTCTATGTGAGATATAGGATACTGGAGCAGTGTCAACAAGTTCTTTCTAGAAGCCACGTCATACAGATTATTTTTCTGGATCTTTTCTCTACCCAGCGCCTTTTTTCCACATTTCTTTTGTTTTTGCTGTTTCTGTAATTGTGCACAGTAGCCTTCAGGCAACAGATGGTGCAGAAGAGAATGACGCTGCTGGCTTGCAGTCTTATTTGGGTCTCCAACAATTTGTTAGATGTGGAGGTTCTAATGATTACACTATCTGAGTTCTTCAGCTCTTTGCCTTTTGGAGACATAAGGCTGCAATCTCCTTCTGATGGGAACTGTAGTTGCAAACATCTGGAGAGGCACCTGATTTGGAAAGGCTGTCTTGTCTCATGATGGATAGTACAAACAGAAATAGAATAGGAAGTATGTTAAATTAATTATTCACCATGCTCCGTAGGGCAATTGTGGTCGGAGTATCTCCATTGCTACTGCTCTTAAAATCCAAGGCCTTATAATTATAATAAGACTTCAGGAGGTTTGCACAAGGAGTCCAATTAATTCTCCTCTTCTGCTACTCTGTTTGTTGAATTTTTCTTTTACTCTTATATTTTAACGGTTTAGAATGGTAGATGCCTTATTAGAGCTGTATTCCAAAAGGCAACATACAAATTAATACATACACTGTACCTCAAATTTTACAAGCAGTGTTGGCGTTCTGCGTGGTAATAAAATAGTGTAATATATTTACAGCATTAATCATCAACAATAACTCTTTCATCTCTAAGGGGTTTATACTTTCAAGTTCTGGGGTATGTTTGTGTGCTACATATAATAAATACCATATATATTGTAAAGAGAATTATATATGTATGAGTAGGACATATGTGTATTAGAGAGTAAAGAATGGTGATGAATTCCTATAGAGAATGCACCCGAGATTTCCAATTTTGGGAAAACAACAAATAAATTGTTCAGCAATCAAGCCAATAAATGATTAAGATATAATAAAACATACTGCCTAGAAGCACATGCTTTTAAATAAACAGGGGTAACATTTCCTCATTAATTAATACTTGCACAGCATTTTTACAATCAGCTTTAACTTTTTTGTTAGCTTGGATCACACCCAGATTTAGGGAATTCTTTTTTCCCCTCCAAAATACGAATTCCTATATTCATAGCCATGCAAATGAGTCATGGGAGAACCAGCAAGGTGTCATTTAAAAATCATGTCAAGTCTTCTGTCAGTCTACTATCTATCCACAGACAAGACAATCTGACTATCCATAATAATATTGTAGACAATGAGAAACATTTATCTTGATCAGAACATATGGAGATCATCTACTCTCAATTGTTCCTCCCATCACTGGTTCTACGGTGAACTCATCTTAAACAGTGCCCAGTCAGGAGAAAGGTATCAGAGATCAAAATAATTTGAATCAATTTCTCTTATTTAAATTGGGTTCAGGAAAACCAGATTCTCAGTATCCTAGTCAATCTTCACCAATGATGTGGGGAATTTTACAATAGCCATTTCCTCGGTAGAGATTTTTAATGTCTTAGACCAGGTCTGTCAAACTGGTGGCCTGCGGGCTGGATGCATCACACACAGGCCACGCCTACCCTAGCTCCATAAAGGCAAAAGATGTCACTATATGTCAAGTGATGTGATCGAGTTTGACACCCGTGTCTTAGACCATCAACCAACCACCCATCAACCAATAAAAAGCCTGTCATCGTTGCTTTTAGATACAGATATGTACAGAATCCGGAGGTTTCTATAAAATGATAAAATGTGTCATTGTCACAATATAAATTCTATCCCTTACATCAGGGGTCCCCAACCCCAGGTCCACTATTGGGCCATGGCCTATTTGTAACTGTGCCGTGTGAGTGACGGGCCAGTTTGCATGTGAGTGGCGGGCCAGTGGCCCTGTGAGTGGCGGGCCAGAGTGGTGGGCCAGTGTGCAAGCTTGATTTGCATGAGTGGCGGGCTGGCACATGTGCACATTTGCAGAGCTCAACTTGCTCAACTTGATCTGTGCACACATGCATGTACGCACCAGCCTGCCACTCACACAAGTTGAGCTGTGCGTATGCGTGCATATCAACCAGCCATTAGTGCTACTTGCTTCCCCTCTCTCTCTGCCAGGCCAAGTCGCCAAGGTTACCTTGCATATTTGTGTGCTGTGCCATTTGCGCTTTCCTGCCCTTCACCCTCTTCTTTGTTTCCATGTTACTAAATCAGCAGATGTCACAGAAGAGACTACCTGCTTGAATTATGAATGGACCATTAGTTCGGATTTATTATTTGTTTGCTTGTTTGTTTGCTGCCTATCTCGCCCTGGAGTTACTCTAGGCCAGTGATGACTAACCTTTTCCGGACTGAGTGCCCAAAGTGCGCGTGCCCAAGCCCCCAAAATGCAATGTGCATGCGGCCCTGTGCATGGGCCCTGCCCCGTGCGCATGCATGCATGGCAGAGACCAGCTGGCTGGTGGGAGGCGTGCACGCATGCACAGCAGAGAAGAACTGGGGTGACGACTCATGTGCCATCAGAGAGAGCATTGCTTGCCACCTCTGGCACGCATGCCATAGGTTCACTAGCATAGCTCTAGGCAGGTTACAATAATAAAAAGGAAAAAAAAACCTGAAAAGAGTGTAAACAAAACAGAAGTAAAACAATAGAACAATAAATAAACAAGGACAAAGGAACGTAATTAGAATAATACATCGATGATGATGATAATGTTATCGATTCATTCATGTCGAACTCTGGGCTATTGTATGGACCAAGCCTCTCCCCGTCTTCCAATCTTTCACTATTGCTTAGCGATGTTTTGTGCTCTGGCTGGTGTCGGCTTTGGTGATGTTCAGCCACTGTGTTCTTTGGAGCCCTGGTTTCCTTTTACCGCTAACACTTCCAAATGTAATTATTTTCTCCAGGGAATCCCACCCCCTTACGCATGACATGGCCAAAATAAGTAAGACACAATTTTGTGATTTTGCCTTACAGTGACATGTCTGGTGTTATGTGCTCCAATATTTAATACATCAATATGATAAGCAAAAAAGATGGCTGGCTGGAGAGCAGAGACCGGGGGTGTGAGGGGAGGAGAGAGGTGGAGTCTGCCTTCAATCTAACAGCCCCCTTCAGCATGGAATTCCCTCAGGGGTGAAATCCAGCAGGTTCTGACAGGTTCTGGAGAACTGGTAACAGAAATTTTGAGTAGTTCAGAGTAGTTTGAGGAACTGGCAAATACCACCTCTGGCTGGTCCCAGAGTAGGGTGGGAATGGGGATTTTGCAATATCCTTCCCCTAGGAGTGGGGCGGGAATGGGGATTTTGCGGTATCCTTCTCCTGGAGTGGGGTGGGAATGGAGATTTTGCAATATCCTTCCCCTGCCATGCCCACTAAGCCACACCCACCAAGCCACACCTCACCCACCAAGCCACACCCACAGAACCGGTAGTAAAAAAAAATTGATTTCACCACTGAATTCCCTCATCTGGTCCCCAGGATTTGCTTCCTACCTTTTGAATTAGGAATCATGCTGGATATCCTAGCATTCAAGGGTGACTGGATTACAACCTGCCCTTGGCTATGGTGTCTTGGGACACCATAGAGTTTGGTCTACCCATACTGTATTTGCAAGGGAACAATGGTTTAAAATAAACTTTATTATTAAGTGTAAAATGGGTTGCTAGTTTAATTGAGAGGGAAAAATGGTGCCTCAGATTTAAAGTCTGGGAGATACTGTTGCTGCATTTCCTTGAAACAGAAATATTTCAGTATTTCCCAATAATGTTGGGAACATTATTGCTCTGTAGAGGCGGGGTGGAGGGGACGGGGACACCCTAGGATTTATAAAGAACCCAGAAGTAATAATTATATTTGCTCTCACATGCATGAAAATAAGCAAATGCAAACCTATTAAGTTATCAGAATTTAAATAAAAAGCAACTTATTTATTCATGAGGCCGCAGATGAAAAATAATTTTATTCTTGTCTAGTAATTAAAGTGTAAATATCCTTTAAATCAAACTTAAGATTAATGATCCCTCCAGAAAAAAGAAAAACAGTTGTTCTTTAGCAATGAAGAGGGAAATAAACACAGATGGGAAATGTGAATTAATTCCTGTGCCAGCCCTTGCTTATAACTTCACTTAAATATGAATTGTTGTAGCATTGAGCAAAACAACCCCTTTTGAGCTGTGAATTACAAATAAGAATTATTTCTTCAGGTTATTAATAATGTAAATTTGTTTGAATTACATTTATCGTCTAAGCAGTCCTAAGTTTACACGTGGCAGAAAAATTCAGCATAACCAAGGACTGTCTTATGAATAAGACTAAAAATGAAGTAAAATGGCACAAGATGTTTCTTGTTAAATGCACAATTTGGAGCTCAATTGGCTCAATTCTAAGATGTCCTAGTGCTTTTTTTGGTCTTCCTAATGGCCTTCTGAGAAAGACTGAGAAGAAACAGAAATAGATTTCTCAGCCTACTCAAATGTCTAGCTTACCCAGATCGATGGTCAGGGATCTGAATGTGTAGTTCTCACATTCTAACTTCCATCTGATGCATCCTGCTTAGAATACTTCTAAATACACATATACAGGGGTGGGCTGCTGGGGATTCTCAGGGTTTGGGAGAACCTCTAGCTATGATGCTGTGCAATTCGGAGAACTCCCAAATCCCACTGGTCCGCCCACCCATCCCCGCCCCTCCCAGGAGTCCCCATGCAGCCCATTTTGGATGCAGATAAGTGCATATGGAGGCTCCGGGACAGCAAAAGTTCCGGAAGTTCTGGAACTACTGGAAGTTCAGGAAGGACATAAACAGCCTCCAGAGGACCTCCGGAGTCTGGGGAGGCTATTTTTGCCCTCCCGGAGGCTTGAACAAAGCCTCCGGAGCCTGGGGAGGCAAAAACACCCCCCTCACTGTGGTGGAGGAGGCCAACTAGGCCATGCCCACCATAGCCACGCCCACCCAGCAACTGGGCAGAGAACCCCTTGCTAAAATTTTTGAAGCCCACCCCTGCACATATATGACAGCTTACTCCAAAATGACAGCTATGCCTCCAAAACTTTCCAACCAATGTGGCTAATGATTCATGGGGAGATGTTCTCCAATTGTGGGTTTAGGCCCCCAGCAGGTCATGAGCAACTCGGGAGTAGTGGATCAGCTTTGTCCAGGAGAGCTGAGAATGTCTTTGTGCTATGAAAGCTGATTTTGGGCTTTGTTCCTCGCAGGAGTGTTCTCAAGTTAAAAGGGTCAAAAAGTCAAGACGGGAGCTACAACTATGTGATTTAAGGCCCTACTTTCCATACTTTAAATATACCATAGTTTATTCTTTTCCCATGTGTACCAAATCATCTGCAGTTGGAAGATGCCATTCCCCTGATTTCCTCTGTTAAGTTTCTCAGGGCATCTGTATGATTCTCAAAGCCAAGACTGAAGTCCTTGCTGATACTTCCATGGCATCAAAGATGTTGTGGCTCCGACCCCCGAGCCCATCGTATCGGAGGAAGAAGGCTCCGAACTTGAAGGAGAGGAGCCGGCCAGGCCTCCCTCCCCCGGCCCCTCCTCTCTGACAATTCCTCAGGTGTCGGCCGAAGGAGAGGAGATTGGCCAGGAGCCAGGTGTCTCCGATCGGTCGGAGAGTGATGAGGGAGACAAGTTGTGGCTGGACCCACGTCAGCGTCGGCTTGCGAAACGATCACAGCAGAAGAGAAGGCGTGCCAGGGATTAAGCTGAGTCACTGGACCATACCCCACAGGCTATATAAAGGAGGGGTGTGGCCGTTTAGATTCTGTGACGGACAAAGTAAATGATTTAACCCTCGACTGGCTGTGTGGGTTTGTGCGTGTGGAGGACGGGGACAGAACAAAAGAATGTGCTCTTCTATGCAACTGTTTGTCTTGGTTTCTAGCATTAAAGTATCATTACAGGAAATGTCTATGGAGATTCTCAGTCATCCAGGTCACAGTGGTCCCAAAGGTGGTGTTTTTCAAGCGGCAACTGGACTTTTTGGTTTTTCTTTGAAGACATTTTGCTTCTCATCATCCATCATCCTGGGTGGTAGAGAAAGACCAGAAAGTCCAGTTGCCTCTTGAAAAACCACCTTTGGGACTATCATTACAGTAATGTATGTCTTTTAGTT
Source organism: Ptyas mucosa (assembly GCA_012654045.1). Classification (NCBI taxonomy): domain Eukaryota; kingdom Metazoa; phylum Chordata; class Lepidosauria; order Squamata; family Colubridae; genus Ptyas; species Ptyas mucosa. Next base: position 1,914,731 of record WNWU01000056.1, on the reverse strand, counting down.
CTCGTGGAGGGATAAGAGCAGGTCAGTAGTACACTAATACCCAACCTTATTACTTTGGGCCATTGGCTAGGAAGAAGAAAACTGCATTGGCCCAGGGATGAAATGCTCCCAGTTCAGACCGGATTGCCCGATCCGATAGCAATGGAGGCGGGTGGTTCGGAGAACCGGTAACAAAAATCCCTGCCCCTCCCCCATGCCCAGCTAAACCACGTGATCATCAGAGGCCTTTTTTTTTAATTTTTAAAAGTATTTTTTTCAGAGGCGTTTTTTTTACTTTTAAAAGCATTTTTTCTAAAACCTCTTTGCTCGAAGAGGTTGTAGAAAAAATGCTTTTAAAAGCCTCTGACGATCCCAGCTGAGTTGCCTGATCGTCAGAGGCTTTAAAAAGCATTTTTACAACCTCTTCGACTGAAGAGGTTGTAGAAAGAATGGTTTTAAAAGTAAAAAAAAAAAAAGTTGGCCACGCCCCCCCCCCCCCCTTACCCATACCCCCCCCCCCCCCCCCCACTAAGTCATACCCACAGAACCGGGAGTAACAAATTTTAGATTTCACCACAAGCAGCCATTTGGTATACATTTTAGAAGGATGAATATTCAGAGTTTCCTGTGGATTTTGTCATGCCATGAATTTCACCCATTTTGTTTATTGGATTAACTCACAAGCACTAAACTAGAGTAACTCAATGTGCCCTGAAGAGTCTTTGGAAACTGCAGTTCATGTAAAATGCAACAACTATGGACTGATGGTTGAAAGCCACAATAGTCACAAGGCACCTGGCTTCCAAGAGGTTTCTGTGAACAATTTTTACCCTATAAAGTTATAAGTGGCCTGGCCCACAGTTAGTAGCCAGATTACTTTTTCTGGGTAGAAGTAGCCCACCCAGGCTGCTTGAATTAGATGGAAACTTTCCACATTTCCCACAGTAAGTAAGATATGAAGGTTGGAGACTTGGAGACAGAGTCTCTTCATGATTGAGCCTACTTTGTGAACAACCTTGTTCCAGAACCTTCTAGAAGGTTATGGAATTGCAACTTTTTCATAGGACCTTTGGGGATTATCTGCAACAGTAATGGGTTGCCCCCAGTTCGGACCGGTTCACAAGAACCGGTAGTAAAACTGGCCAGAGGCCCCGCCCTCCACCCCGGATATCATCATCGGCGATCTGCACATGCACAGAAGCAAGGCGCGTGCACATGCTTCGCTTGTACACGCGCGCAATCCCGTTGCAAACCAGTAGTAAAGATAAGTAGAACCCACCCCTAATCTGCATATCACTGCTATTAGAATTGGAGATGGTGCCAATGTTGGTTGATGGTTTTACGTTATCATTATTATTACTCCTACCCTTTTATATTTTGTAACATTATTGTAGGGTTTTACAGTTTTATCAGTATATTTTTATGGTTTATCAGTAATGCAAACCTCCCCAGGATTTGACTTTCATAATGGCATAGAATCAGATATTCCCACCAGCCCCAGCTCCTATGACCAATTATTGGGAATTGTAGGAGTTGTATCTGAAAAAAAATCTGGAAAATATCAGGATGCCTAAACAATTTTAATTCTGCAATTGAATTGAATCGAATTGAAGCTTTGTATTTTGATATAATCTCCCAAAGCTGCACAAACTCAAATTAAATTATAATATCATGATTAGGTTTTAAATGTAAAATTATTACTTCATTTAAATTCATAAAAATCTCCCAAACAATGACCAAACAGCTGAATTAAAACTCGGTAGATACAGTGGTATGGAGCAATTGATATTCAAAATGAAAGATATAAAACAGCAGGAGTTCAAAACTGGATTGGAAGGAAATAACATCTTCTCTGGCACCTTCCAACTAATTCTAGGACTTAAGTCAGCTCTTCCCAGTATTTCAAGCACTGGACCAGTTAGGAATTTTGAGAATAGGCTGTGGCCATGCAATCAAATGGAGGTGTGCCCATTTACAAAATATCTCCTATTTACTAGAAGACAGACTGATTGTTTGTGATTGTTTCTTCTAGCTTCCAAGACTCTACCATTCTATCTTACCCTATCATACTCAACTTTGGAAACAGCTACTGTTTGTGAGTTTGGGTCAAAGGATCCCATCTTTCAAAGAAGATGAAAAACGAAATAAGCTAACTGTGAACTCTTATCACAATAGTGCAAGTTTCTGTCCTTCCCATCCCACCCAATTTTATTTGGGCTGTTATTATATTCCCGGTAGCTGAAATCATTCCAAAATCTCAATCTACAATATCTATTTTGGTTCTTGCTCCAGTGCAATAATAAATCCATTAGCACAACAATAAAAATTCCATCTAATGCATCCTTGTCTGTAGGGTCTAGGTTGACTGACTCTGGGAGATCACTTATAAAAAGAAAATGTGATGGATCCCCCCCCTTCCAATGATTATTTACAACTGAAGAAAAAGAGTATGCAAACTTGACTATTAATGTTTATTCTTGAAACTATAGTTCTTACTATTAGAACTTGATTGCAAAAGTCCATTTCAAAGGCAGATAACCTCATTGTCAAGGGAAAGGATATAAAGACTTCACTTCCCAAATGAGCCTTCCCGTTCCAATTGTGAATTGGTCTCGAGAAAGTTTGTAATACTTTACCTCTCTTGGCTTTTGAAAGGTCTGCAGGACTTCCACGTTTCAATAAGGTTTTGTTCAATTAGGCTGAGCTGCAGGCTATACTTGTTTATACACAGCTGATGCTGTTTTGAATGGAACTAGGGGAAAAAATGAGGTTAGGAATTTCTTGCATTTTCTTGTGAGAGAAATATAATACTGGAGAGACACTTTCAAGAGAGAAGAGATGAGTGGGAAGAGGTAATTTATTATTCTTTACATCAGAGATGCAGAACAGTTCAGCAGCCAGATGCTTAAAAGAATGTCTTCTCCAATATCATCTAATTCATGAGTCTGATTGAGTCAAGCTTTAAGATCAGCTCAAGAGCTTCTCCTCCTGATCCTACTAGTGCAGGGATGTCAAACTTGATTTCGAGGGCCGCATCAGGGTTGTGTTTGACCTTGGGGGGCCGGGGGTGGGCGTGACCAGGTTGGGCATGGCCAGATCGACATCACTCATGTTGGGGTCACCTGTGGTGGCCCAAGCGCTCTGCAAGCAAAAACATAGCTTGGCCCTCCCAAGCTCCCTTTTTGCTGGCAGTGGGCTGCAGAAGGCCGTTGCAGCCAAAAACGGAACTCGGGATGTCTGTGTGTGCCCCCCCCCCCCGAGCTCCATTTTCACTGGCAGAGGCACAGCAGACCAGCCCTTCACTGTTTCCAGGGCAGCTCTGTGGGCCAGATCTAAGCATCCCGTGGGCCGTATCCATCCTGCGGGCCTTGAGTTTGATACCCCTGCACTAGTGAGCTTGTTCCAAAGTGCACTGGCCACGAGGAGATTCTTCTCAATGGTAGCACCCCTCTCTCCCAAGAAATTGATTGATTTATTGATTGATTGATTGATTGGTTTGATTTATATGCTGCCCTTCTCCGGAGACTCAGGGCGGTTTACAATGTGTTAAGCAATAGCCTTCATACTTTTGTATATATCTGCTTAGTAGGGCTTTCAGCCCCTCCTCCCCCCCAGCGGTGTTCTTTTTTATACAAAGTCAGCTTATTGCCCCCACAATCCAGGTCCTCATTTTTACCTACCTCGAAAGGATGGAAGGCTGTGCCTGGTGAGATTTGAACTTGCAGTAATTGCAGGCAGCTGGTGCTACTTAACAGCACTTTAGTCTGCTGCGCCACCAAGGCGCGGTGATAAATGATAGTGTTTTTACATTTCACCATAGCTATTAGAGTTGCTGCGGCTTAAAATAACATAAGACAAAACAATCCATGCTAAAGTACAATAGCTGTTAACCATAGTAATAAGGTATTAGTATTGCATAATTATTGCAGTCCAGAATAATAAGTATCTTGTACATCAGGCAATTGTCCGCATAGGCTAGTTAGAAGAGTTTGGTCTTTAGTATCTTCTGAAACCCTCAGTAAGAGGTCGGCGTGGGTTCCAAAAAGAGGGTGATCCAGAATATAAGGCCATGACAGGAAAACAGTGTTTTCTAGCTTCTGCTTCCATCACCTCATGAATTTAGGATATTGTTTCACCAAAACAGAGGAGGATCTCTGGTCAAAGGAGATCCTTGAGAGGAGATGGTCCTTGAGAGATGGACAGTTGATTTTCCAGTTGGTATCTTCAGAACACAATTGAAGACACAGACTGCCTTTAAATTTCCTTGTTATTTAATCTGCTCTTCTGTTTGGCAGAGAAGATGATTTTGTGCATGTTATATTTATTCTTTTTAACCACGGTCAGTTTTATTATGATTGTTTTTCTCATCTCTCCATTCCCAATCCCCTTATAAACTATTCTGACCTCCTCTGGCAGGTAAAACCTGATAATTCAGAGCTAAATGCCTTCTCAAAAGCTTTGGGTGAGGTTCCTCTCCCAATCTTAATAAATTATAACCAATGCAATGGAGATGGGCAGGGAGGGAGGTTAACAATTCTGGTCATCTTTCTATGCTAATTTCTGGAGCCAGTTATTCTGGTTTCCCAGAAAGAAAATTTATATCATTTTTAACCAGGTTATTTGAAGGTTGTCAACTCTGAAGTTGGCCTGACTGAGGCCATCTTTGAGGCTTCAGTGTTGCCACAACGGAGATGAGAGTTAGGGAGGGGGAATTAGAGATAGCTGGGAGTTTGTAGCCAAAACAAAATTCTTTCCCCTGGGAACCAAGAACAGGTGGCTGAAGAGAGGAGGAGGAGTGATGTTACCAAGCAACTGGACAGCACCCTGATTGAACCATGTTTGTTTGGGAAAAGGGGAAAAGTTTTACTTTTAATTAGGTGAAAACTGCAGGAACCTTTAGAGTCAGTTTTCACCAGCCTGTGCCAATATGATATATCCAATAAAACTGTTCTTTGAAGAATCTACCTGCCTCGGAGTTCTGATTGTTATGGGTGTATTACTTGGAACCCTGACATTGGCATCAATATGCATCTGCTTGGGTTTTGAATCAATCCAATAAATCATCCCTTTATTTCTGTGATTAAAGACTGGAGCAGAAGTGATCCCTGATGGGAGCAAGATGGCCACCTGTGCAAGTTCTGCCCTTTCGTATTTGCACACAAGCATTCTAAGGGGGCGGAGCTTACACTGCAACGCTTGGTCCACCATCTTGCCAATTTTAAGACACGCTCAGACATTGGATGCCTGGCCTGGAAGACACTAGAAACATAGTCAGCATAGTCTTTTGTTAGGAACACCTCTTGGCCTCACAACTGAGGAATCCTGTTTTGCCAGAGATCTATACAGGCAGTCCATGACCTACAACAGTTCATTTAGTGACTGTTCCAAGTTATAGTGGCAATTTAAAAAGTGGCTTATGGCCATTTTTCACACTTATGACTGTTGTAGCATTCCCATGGTCACGAGATCAAAATTCAGATGTTCAGCAACTGATTCATATTTATGATGGCTACAGTGTTCTAGAATCAGGTGATCTTCATGCGATCTTCTCACAAGCAGTCAATGGGGACACCAGATTCACTTAACCATCATGTTACTAACTTAACAACTGCAGTGAGTCACTTAATAACTGTGGCAAGGAAGTTCGTAAAATGGGGCAAAACTCACTTAACAAACGTCTCACTTAGCAACATAAATTTTGGGCTCAATTGTGGTCAAGTGCAGGACTACCTGAACACACATTGATCTGGTATTCCCACCCACCTACCCTGGACCTTCAAGTACTATATGCTTTCTTAACTTTAATTTGGATTCTATATTTTATGTTATGTTTGTTTGGAATGTTAGCAGCTGTTGGATAAATTGGAATATTATATTATATTACATTATGTATCTATTTTTGTAAAGAACGTTGGGAGCTTAGAAAGGCTTAGAAAGAAATACAGAAATAAAAAAACAAATGAATATGGGAAAGAAAACACAACCGGCTATTTGTGTTGCCCCGGGAAACATGAAAATACATCTTTGCCGCAATTAAATGTACTTCTATATTTAGGGTTTTTTTAAAAAAAGGTTTGTATGTTCATTTAGTAATAGATTTTTTGATGTTTAGTACTGCAAGAAGACTATCTTGCAAAAAGGCAGAGGAGGAAAGTCTGTTTATTATGTCCGAGTAGAAAAAAGGGAGAAGTGGAAAAAAAAATTCTAAGTGCCAAGGAAGAAAATCTCTATCCATCAGGCCTAATTCAATTTGAATAGAAACTTTCTTCAAGCACACTTGTCTTCTGATTGAACTTGCTGCATTTAAATCACTATTTTTTTGTTTGATTTTTTAAAACTTTGGGTTTTAAAATCTTTGGGTTAGTGTTGACTCCAAGCGACTGCCTAGGCAAGTCCCTACGTGTTTTTTGGGCAAAATTTCAGAAGTGGTTTGCCATTGCTTCCTTCCTAGGGTTGAGAGAGAGTGACTGGCCCAAGGTCACTCAGCTGGTTTTGTGCCTAAGATGAGACCAGAACTCCTGGTCTCCTGGTTACTAGCCTGGTGCCTTAACCATTGCACTAACAAAGTCACCTCTGCCTTTGAAAATGGAGCTTATCCAAGACACATCGGGATTGTTTTCCTTTGGCGCTACTAAGGAATTTGGAATTGTTGTCATTTTAGTACATTTCTCCTCTTCTATATTACATCCAATTCTGTCCATCCCATTCTGTTCATCTCCGTTGTACAGCCCGTTTCTCTGATCAGATCTATAAGGATTGTGACTTCCAGAATATGGGGAATTGTAGTTCCGATAAATCTGGAAACATGCCAGATTGGAGAAGAAAAACCTAGTATGTCTGAAAAGAGTAGATAATATAAATCAACTGTAATGAGAAAGATAGCTGTCCTGACTTGCTGACTTGTTAAATCTATTTCACTGCTGAGTATCCCCTGCCAACTTGGAGGGCATTCTTAGTGAAATACACTCCACATGCTGGCTCAGCAGATTGCACTCATCATTCCAGCAGTAATGTTTGGGCTGGCTTTTATTTTGCTTCTGTTTGAAAAGATCATTGAACATTTCATAGGACTGTAGAGCTGCAAGGGATCTCAGGGGGTTATCTAGACCCATTCCTTGCTCAATGCAGGATTTGCTAAAGCAATCTGGATTACCTAGCTTGGTGGAAAGACCTCAAAAGGAACCTACCATTTAATGAAGAAATCTATTCCACTGATTTACGGCTGTTACCATTAAGAATCCCTTGGACTGCAAGGAGATCAATCCTAGAGAAGATCAACCCTGACTGCTCTTTAGAAAGTGAAGATCCTGAAGATGAAACTCAAGTACTTTGGCCACTTAATGAGAAGGAAGGACTCACTGGAGAAGAGCCTAATGCTGGGAAAGACTGAGGGCCAAAGAAGAATGGGACGACAGAGAATGAGGTGGCTGGATGGGGTCACTGAAGCAGTTGGCGTGAGTTTAAATGGACTCCAGAGGATGGTAAAGGACAGGAAGGCCTGGAGGAATGTTGTCCATGGGGTCATGATGGGTCGGACACGACTTTGCAACTAACAACAACAACACCATTAAGAAATTTGTCCTAATATCTAAACCGAATCTACTTCCACATAATTTCAACCTGGTATTCCTGCCTCCTCTTCAGGGGTCCATCTCACAAATGCACATCATTTGACAAACATTTTGATATATAAAGACTGACATCTCCCCTCAGTTTTCTTTTCTGCAAGCAAAATTAACTGTCCCTCATAGGACTTGGTTTCCGGTCATCTCACTATTTCAATACATTTCCTCTGATTTTGCTCTAATTTGTACTTGCTTCCAGAGTCCAGAAATTCCAAATTCAGGATTGGATATTGGGCAATAGGAAAGAGCGTAAGTATTATGGGCATAAGGACACCTTGATTGTTGTTTTGGGAGGCAAACATGCACAAGGCTGGTTTAAAGAAGATCTCTTTTTCTTATGAAATGACCTCAGGGCATAGAAATGCCATAGCTCAGTGTTGACATGCATGTGTCACATATACTGGACATTCAGCAAGCACAGTCATCACCTGTCAACAGGGGTGGGGTTCAAAATTTTTAGCAAGGGGTTCTCTGCCCAGTTGCTGGGTGGGCGTGGCCATGGTGGGCGTGCCCTAGTCGGCCTCCTGCACCACAGCGGGGGGGGGCATTTTTGTTCTGCAAAGGCAAAAAACATCATGATATGTCATGTGACTCAATCGAGATTGACATCCGTGGTCTAGCCTAATGAAGAGAAGGATTAGGATTAGTGACATGATTCATTATCTAACTTCTAGTACTTGAAGGCTGTCACAGAGATGAGGATGTTGACTTATTCTCCAAAGCACCCGAGGGCAGGACAAGAAGCAATGGGTGGAAGCTTGTTAACAAGAAATCCAATCTGGAATCAAAAATAAATTTCTTTACAATGGGAACAGTTAATCAATGGAACAGCTTGTCTCCCAGAGTTTTGGGTGTTCAGTTGCTGAAGCTTTCCAAGAAAACATTGAATGTCCATTTGTGTGGGATGATATAAGGACTCCTGCCTTGAGAAGGGGGTTGGACTAAAAGACCTCCAAGATCCCTTCCAGTCCTGTGATCCTGAGACTAACAAAACGTAGTCAGGACCATTCAATATGATTCATGTTATAAGCAGAAGACCCCTTGCCAACTCGCATTTACACAAGTTGTTTCTCCAGTTGCTACTCAATTCCTTCCTTGTGTTAAAAAATAAGTGCTTCGATACTTCTACTGAAATTAGAATCATAGACCTGTGTTTTGCAATCTATTCACTAGATTGAGGGTTCACTGTGAATTTGCCTTCTAGCAAAATGTATGGGATACTTCCATTCTCCCCATTCTGTTTTACTCTTTGAGGGACAGGTAACTAGCTGAGTGAAGGAGGCAGCATCACATGTAGGATTTCTGAATGAGTATGAAAAAGCTAATTGGTTAAGATTCTCCTTCCCACATGGAAACCTCTATGACCTTTTTCACCAACATTCTTAATTGGGTCATGGAGGTTAATATACTGTAAATTCATACACTGTTACCTGGCCAACCAGCCTAGTCAGGTAGCCGTGGTGGGTTTACTTTTAATTTAAAACGTATCTGGGTTGCAAAAATCCCCATGGTTGCATTAAAGAGCCCTGGGTTAGTTTGCAGTCAAGGAAATGCACCCGGTTAGCCAAGCTGAGGGTTATCCAAACAGCTGGATAGAGAGCTAATTGATTCCTCTGCTAGCCATGACAGATGAAATCCTACACCCGCTCTTCGCATTCTGTCTCTTGGCTGTTTGATTTTCACATCGTGGTTAAAAGAGGGAGAGAAATGGATGGAGGTAATAAACACCTTCCCGATTCTGTCTGTTCTGTGCTGGTCCTAATTGTGACACTAGCTTTCTTTCCTTTTTTCCTCTGTCACATTGAAATGTCATGAAGTAGAAAGAGGAGAATCAGTATAGCAATAGCAGTAGCACTTAGTCTTATATATCACTTCACAGTGCTTTATGGCCCTCTCTAAGCGGTTTACAGAGTCAGCCTCTTGCCCAGTGATGAAATCCATTTTTTTTTTACAACCGGTTCTGTGGGCGTGGCTTGGTGGGCATGACAGGGGAAGGATATTGTAAAATCTCCATTCCCACCCCACTCTGGGGCCAGCCAGAGGTGGTATTTGCCGGTTCTCTGAACTACTCAAAATTTTCACTACCAGTTCTCCAGAACCTGTCAGAATCTGCTGGATTTCACCCCTGCTCTTGCCCCCAATAATCTGGGTCTTCATTTTACCGACCTTGGAAGGATGGAAGGCTGAGTCAACCTTGAGCTGGTCAGGATCAAACTGCCAAACTTCTAGCAGGTGGCAGTCAGCAGAATTAGCCTGCAGTAATGCATTATAACCACAGTGCCACCCAGGGGTGGATTTTACTACTGGTTCTGTGGGTATGGCTTATTTTGTGGGTGTGGCTTGGTGGGGGGTAATGTGACTGGGTAGGCATGGCCAACTTTTTTTTTAACTTTTAAAAGCATTTTTTCTACAGCTTTAAGAGGTTGCAGGAAAAAAATGCTCTTAGAAGCCTCTGACGATCAGGCAACTCAGGTGGGATCTTTTAAAGAGGCATTTAAAGGCATTTTTCCCCTACAACCTCTCTGGGGGCGTGGCCAGCCAATGTTATTACTGGTTCTCTGAACTACTACAAATTTTTACTACCGGTTCTTGCGAACCGGTGCGAACCGGGAGCAACCCACCACTGGCGCCACCACTGTAACTATAACTATACCAGCCACAACTGTAACTATAACTATGCCAGCCACCACTGTAACTATAACTATCCTAGCTGTTAGAAAGAATAGCAAAAACTGATGGTTCTATTCCCAATCAGGTCCTGCAAGCCATGGATTTGAGCTAAGCATGTTAAGGAGGGAGTGTCGACTATCCATATTGGGCAAATTTTGAAGATGGCCCCTTCAGAGTTATGCCTTGGCTTGGGAAATTTACTGATACATGCATTTAAAAGCCTCATACATCCCTGCAAATTTTCCTTGTGCTTTCAGAATTGAATGCCTAAAGAAGTGTTCCTGGCACATTGTCCATTGTAGTTTCCAAATACAACCTTGGAAGTGGCTTAGGATTTGGAGAAGGAACATGAATACAAAGTTTAGCCTAAAGATCAGAGTTGTGTGAGTAGTCACACTTTCCCAGAGAGAACTTATGCATAACTTGGGGGGGGAGGGGTCTTCCTGGAATCACAGCTCTTGTTGGAAGTGCAATGGTCAGCCACACCTACGAGGGCTTTTGCCTAAATCTACTGCATGCCAATCATACTGCTTCCTGGACTCTGTTCCCAATCTCTCAAACTTTAATCAACTCTTGTCTGGATTATTGTACTGTATCCTACATGGGTTTCCCTTGAAGACCACTTCAAGCCACACATGGTCCAGAATGTGAATAGTTATGGGTATACCTCAGTGTGTCCATGGAACACCTGTCTTTCAAAAGCTCCAATGGTAACCAGGAGATGACCATCCAGTTATCTCTGCTTGTCCTGTAAGATCAAGTAGGGTGGGCATCAGTGGTGGGTTTCAATTTTTTTTACTACCAGTTCTGTGGGTGTGGCTTGGTAGGCGTGGCAGAGGAAGGATACTCTAAATCTCCATTCCCACTCCACTCCAGGGGAAGGATACTGCAAAATCCCCATTTCCTCCCGATCAGCTGGGACTTGGGGGGCAGAGAACAGATAAGGGTGGGGCCAGTCAGAATTTTTACTATCAGTTCTCTGAATTACTCAAACTTTCTGCTACTGGTTCTCCAGAACTGGTCAGAACCTGCTGAAACCCACCTCTGGTGGGCATGCTCTTGATCTCACCAATTAAACAGTGCCATGTGGTAGGATCCCTTCTCTGTTGTGCCCCTGATTTCTGGAACATGACTCTCCTGGCAGTTCATGGAACCCTGACCTTGACATCTTTCACAGAAGCTCTAAACATCTGCTTTTTTAAACAGGCCAGAATGATTTATGATTCCAATGCATGGCTGATACTATATTTTAATCCCTAATTTTTCTATATAGATTGATGGATTTTCATAGTATTTTTAATGGTGGTTTGATTTTATTTGCTGTTTAGAATCATTGGATTTGGTACCCTACAAATCCAAATAAATAAATAAGTACAGAACTACCCCATTCTTCTTATAGGCTCTGAGATCTTTCCTGCCAGGGAAGATCAGAATTCAACTCAGCACTCTCTTATCTCACTAACAGCCGGTTTAATAAGGTCCCCTTTGCCATTTAATCCCCCACATTTTTGTCTTTATTTTAGTTCTGAATCTTATTTCAGATCTTCAGTATTTCGAGTCCATTTCTTTATTTATTAATGGGAGGATTTTTTTTTTTTGCACAGATACTGATCTGGGAAACATCTAGTTGCAGATGCAACAGCAGAGAGTCATGACTAATTTACACATTTGAAGGTGAAAATTTGCACGGCATAAGAAGTATTCTTCTTCTTACTAGCAAAAAGCCCATCGAGAGAACTTGGAAGTGTGTAAAGAGCTTGCGTACTGCAAGAGACCTGTAAGTTTAGAAAGAACAGATTACGGTATATCCCACCCCAGTGACAGTTTTGATGAAAGCAATCTGGCCACCATATGGACAGATAATAAAAGATGTGTCTCTTTCAGACTACATTATTCCCGAACAGTACAAGTTTATTTTACTCAGAAAATGTGAAAGGCCACAACATATGGAAATTAAGAACACTGCTGTGGGGTACACTTAGGGTGTGGTATTACTAATGGCTGTGGAGAAGTATGGATCTTACCATCTGCACAATTTCCTCTTTAGTTCATTATGTCTCATCCAATAACCCACAGGCAGCTGCCAAGCATCCAGTCTCTCTCTCTCTCTCTCTTAATCCTCCACCAAACTGATTTTTGGACTGTACCCGCAGATTTTATTTATATATTTGTTTGCTGCCATTATGTAGCTGCCCATTTCATATATGTGACATGGGAGTTGCATGACTGAAATTATAACCAAGTCATTAAAAAAAACCTATCAAAAACCTATAAATATAAACAAACCACAGGAGACTATTATTGAAAACCTTACATATCAGCTCAACCATTTTGTGGGACCCTATTTCTATGGGATCACATAGTCCAGAGGTCTTTAAACTTGGCAACTTTAAGACTTATGAACTTCATAGCTGGCTGGAGAATTCTGGGAGTTGAAGTCCACAAGTCTTAAAGTTGCCAAGTTTGAAAACCTCTGCCCTAGCCTGTTGATAAAATTAAGTTTTAAGGTCTTTCTGGAAGGTCGATAGGGTTGTGTGTGGGGGGGGTCAATCTATCGACATGGGGAAATAATGTTCCAAAGGGTGGAGTGCTGAAGCAGATGTTTCCATTCTCCTGACCTAATGGTTGGAAATAGCAATAGCACTTAGACTTATATACCGCTTCATAGTGCTTTACAGCCCTCTCTAAGTGGTTTACAGAGTCAGTATATTGCCCCCAACAATCTGGGTCCTCATTTTACTCATTTTGGAAGGATAGAAGGCTGAGTCAACCTTGAGCCAGTCAGAATCAAACTCCTTTGAGTGAGCAGTGAACTAGCCTGCAGTACTGCATTCTAACCACTGTGCCACCATGCAGTTGTTTTAAAGCAGGCACAATATAATTGTTCTGGTTGGTACTCGTTAAGCAATTATTGGAGAATTGCCCATCATCAGATCATGATGTAGATGCTCATTATTAAGAAGCCCCTTGAGGCCTGGGCAGTAGTGATGTTGTGAATAAGGTGATATTACAGAAAGGGTAGGTTTCACACCTGGAGAAAATAGTCCTTTCAGTCTTTTCATCACTGAATTATGTCTACTTGGGAATCATAAATACTAAGAATGTTCAAATCATCAGATTTGGAATTGGAGGAGCAATTTACACATACAGTGTTTCTCCGAAAATAAGACCCTGTCTTCTATTTTTTTGAACCCTGAAATAAGTGCTTGGCCTTATTGCCATGCGCTCAAAAGCCCAATTGGGCTTATTATCAGGGGATGTCTTATTTTTGGGGAAAACAGGGTAGAACCTAATCTCCTGCTCTATGCAAATTAAAGTATTCACAAAAGTTAGCTCCTAAACTCAGTCTGAAGTGAAGGAGAACCCATCACCTTCCTTCTTAATTATTTTCCGAGTTAGGAATCTTTTCTTGGTACTGAACTGGAATCTCCTTTATTCTACATCCTGTCTTCTGGAATAATTGGCCTTTTTTTTCTGTATGACATCCTTTCAGATACTTGAAGAAAGCAATCATATCTCCTGTCAATCATTTCTCAAGGCTAATCATTTTCTGGTCCATCAATCTCTCTTTCAAAGGACTTAAAGTTTCTAGTCTCCTGATCATCCTTTTTGCCCTTCTCTCCCTAATGTTTTATGCTAAATATCCTTGATTCCAAGAGCTATAAATGGATAAATAAGAAGAACAAAGGTGAAGGAAGCCTAAGAAGGGACAAATTAAGCCAATTACGTTATTATTACGGCATTCGTTTTGACGGCAGGAGTCCCACCTAGCCGTTCTTCCTTGTTCTTTTTTCAACATTTCCTATGTAGATTGCTTCCTCTGTCTATTTGTATTCTAATTGCAGCTCATCCAAGCACATCTGCGGAAAGCTAAAGCTGAATCATAATTTGTGTTCACGCACTTGTCAGGAGAGTGAGCCTTTTGGGGGGGGGGGCGTGCTTCTGCTTCAAACGGATTTGACATACGAAACAAATGAAACAAACTTCTGGAAAGCAGGACCTCCTCACAAAGCTTATTTGAAATGGGAAGGTTCTAAGCTGGTAAAGACACCATCAAGCCAGCATGGGATATTTCACAGGTGGGCAATAAGGAGGGGAAACCTGTAGGAGTGAGATTGGCCCTTACTTCAGCAAGAAGGCAGGACGGCATCTGCTACTAACCCAGAGGCCAGGAAGCTAGCATTACGAATGCAAGGCAAGCTATCTTTAGGATGTGACTGACATTCCCATCCTCTCTCTTTCCTGTACATGGTAATATATTGGTTTTATCTCCTTTTCCTCCCCTTCCTTCCCAGCTGTGAATGAAGGTGTAGCAATCTATTGTATTGCTTGCACAAGGCTTTTAAAAGTGCTTGCTCAGTAAACATCCTCTATTGACTAGCTATCTGCTCTTGTATACTGTAGTAAGTTGAAATAAAGATGTATATCTTTACGCTAAAGAAACTGTTGGGAGCATCTAACGCCAAAGAATAAAACTTGTGTTGTGATATTATGGCTCATGTGGGTGTTGCTATGGTTAGGAACAGCTACCTTTGATTCCAAGAAAACTGGATTTGACTGTCATCAGAACAGTGAAATATATTTTCCCCCCAAATAAGACATCCCCTGATAACAAGCCCAATTGAGCTTTTAAGTGTATGGCAATAACGCCAAGCGCTTATTTCAGGGTTCAAACAAATATAAGACAGGGTCTTATTTTTGGGAAAACACAGTGCGTCTGTGTGTGTGTGTGTGTATGTGTGTGTTTTGTATAAGAAACATTTTCCCTAAAATATTGGCAGATTGGCAGTGGCCGTTTGCTTGGCTTAAATGGTTACAAGATTGCATGACAGTAAGTTTGATGTGAGATACACATGCAGATGCTGATGTTTTTAATCTACCAAATAAATGGATCTTTAAATGTGTAAAGGGACACTGTTACAGGATTTCAGATAAAAACTCGGTCTAAGAAATTGTTTTTTCATCCCTATTTATAAATAAATAAAACAATTAGATGAAAAAGATTAGAATCTGGGTTTGGAATTCAATACCATTAAAGTCTAGTCAATTCAATAAAGACCATAAAGAGATGTTTCAAGTGACAGATGCATGCAGCCATATGCTAAATTGTTATACCCATCTACCGCCAATACTTTTATTCCCCAAATAACTTGTAGAGCCCTATTTTTTTTACTTTATTCTTTGTTTTTAGAAGATTATGAAATATAAGCAGAATAAACCATACAATTATTATTTACTTACAAAATTAAAAAAACTAAAACAAGAATATTAAAAAAAAAGATCCCCCAAACTCTAAAAACTTAACAAATTGCAATACTAAAAAATTAGGATTATGGTTGAAACTAAAATGTTGCATATATGGTATATTATTCCTCTAGATAGACACTAATTTACAAAAAATACTGTACAGTAATAGGGTATATTGCAATCAATTACAAAAGATAACAAAGACAAATTTACCCAATATTATCACTATGTTGTTATAAAATACCATAATATCTATGCCAAAGAAAAATAATACATCATTTCTGATTAGTTGGAAATATTGCTCCCCCCCAAATGGATAATTTGTATAATGGATAATTATTAACATGCATAATTACTAAAATATTACTAAGTGGATAATTGCTAATAGCCAATCCTTAATATTTCAAAATTATTTCTTTGGCTATAGCCCAGTACAACTATCGTTTCTTAGTCAAAGGGAGGAGAAGGAGGGAGAGGAGGGGGAGTCAAACCATTATGCATTGTTAATTCGTATCTTTTCCCCAATAATGGTAGAAACACAGTCTGGCTAGCAAAAGATTACACTGAATGTAAGCTGTATAGGATATTACAAAAGAGATCCTATCATGTTAGAATTTGTTATTAAGGTCTTTCACTGCTCTGGGCATACGAATGAGCAGAAAGCTGACATCGGAAGCAAAGCCTTTGTTTGCATCCTAGAACTTCTTATGATGCTGTTTAGACATTGAAAAGAAAATCTATTCCATCAGCAAGATCTTTGTTTTATTATCCGATCTTGGGGCATGCATTATTAATTGCCACGAAGTTAAAACAACAACAACAACTCCATATTCAAAGCCTTAGATCAAAATGCATAAGGTTCAAAAAATACTTAAATTGGTTTGGGAAGTTGAAATAAAAGTAGGATTTTTTGAGTGGTGGGCGGTATATTAAAATGGTTTTATATTCTAAGGTATCTAATAGCAAAAAGAAAAAGAAAAGAAAACTCTAGAGCAGAGCTAGGAAATTTAGCTCTAATTACTGCATTCTCTCCTCTAGGGATAATACCTGAAAACATCTTAATATAATCTTACTGTACCACTGGTTTAACATAGTGTAACATTTGTTCCTCTTTTTATGGGTCATCCCAGGGGTGAAATCCAGCAGGTTCTAACAGGTTCTGGAGAACCGGTAGCAGAAATTTTGAGTAGTTTGGAGAACCAGCAAATACCATGTCTGGCTGGCCCCAGAATGGGGTAGGAATGGAGATTTTGCAATATCCTTCCCCCAGGAGGGGAGGGAATGGAGATTTTGCAATATCTTTCCCCTGCTATGCCCACCAAGCCACGCCCAAAAAACTGGTAGGGAAAAATTTTGGATTTCCCCCCTGGGTCATCCTCCACTTAACAATGTGTTCTGGATTAGATGGTTTTGCCATTCTTAAGAATGAAGGCCTTCACATACAGTTTGAACGATCAGCATTGCCCCAAGAGAGGCCGAAGAAGTAGGCAGTTCAGGAGTGATATTCCAGATACTTTGCTAAAGATTCAGCTTTCATCGAAAAGCAAATGAAGCATAAACATAAGGAAGGGGGACAATGTATTCAAAGATTTCCCACCAAATGTCTTCCTTATAGCTTTGACTCGGTTCCTACAATCCTCTGTCAGCATCAGTGGTGCTATTTAGCCAGGTAGCGGCAACTGCGGGAGGCTCCGCCCACCCACCCGGACGTCATCACATCCCGTTTTTGATGCTCTGTGCATGCAAAGAAGGTCCTGCACATGCGCGGAGGTGGTGCATGCGCTCCCATTTGTGAACTGGTAGCAAAGGTAAGTGAATACCACCTCCTGGTCAGCATGCCCCAACATACATTACAATCAAATAGCATTCTGCTATATTGTATCTAAATTTGAGATGGAAATCAGATTAGATTAGAATTCTTTATTGGTCAAGTGTGATTGGACCAGTGGTGGGATTCAGCCAGTTTGCACCACTTCTGGAGAACCGGTTGTTAACTTTCTGAGCAGTTTAGTGAATTGGTTGTTGGAAGAAATCATTAGGGCAGAGAATCGGTTGTTAAATTATTTGAATCCCACCACTGGATTGGACCCACAAGAAATTTGTCTTTGGTGCATATGCTCTCAGTGTACGTAAAGACAAGATACATTCGTCAAGAATCAGAAGATAGAACATTTAATGATAGTCATAGGGCACAAATAAGCAATCAAATCATACTAGGAAACAATCAATATAAATTGTAAGGATACAAGCAACAAAGTTACAGTCATGCAGTCATAAATTGGAGGAGATGGGTGATAGGAAGATAGTAAATAAGTTACAATTGACATACCCAACCAGTATTGACACATGCAGTATGTACCGCTTGGGGAAAAAATGCTGGGGGTTCCTCACTTCTGTTAAGTTAGAAGGTGTCCAAAAGACCATGTTTCTCTTATTATATTCCTATATTATGGAACAGGTTTCCCTTAGAGCAGTGGGTCTCAACCTTCCTAATGCTGCGATCCTTTAATACAGTTCTTCATGTTGTGGTGATCCCCAACCATAAAATTATTCCTAAAACCATTGAAAATATGTGTTTTCTGATGGTCTTAGGCGACCCCTGTGAAAGGGTCATTCGACCCCCAAAGGGGTCCCGACCCACAAGTTGAGAACCACTGCCTTAGAGGAAAGAATTTCCTTGATGGTTTGCGAAATTGGTCAAGACAGAATTCTTCTAGAAGAACTTTTAGCTTTGGCTGATGCTGTTGGTTGACTGAATCTGTACAATACATTGCAATGGCTATTTTAATAGACGTTGCTGTTAGTGGATATTATTATGAAAATCCATATGTCTATATTCTATATCCGTGATGGCGAATCTATGGCACGCGTGCCAAAGGTAGCACGCAGAGCCCTGTCTGTGGGCATGCGCACGGTTGCCAGCTGCTCTTTTGGTTTGATCTTCATATGCGCTGGAGCGCCGGCAACCCGAAGACCAGATGGCCGGTGCGCATGCGCTTATGCAGGCCTAGACTATTCGCATGCCTAGACTATTCGCATGTTCTGGTTTGGGCTCTCGGTGCCAAAAAGGTTCGCCATCACTGTTCTACACTGTGGATGTTTCATTTTTTTACTTTCAAGTTCTAAATTATATTGAGTTTCACCAAGAGTCTTTTGATTGCAGCATTAAGTACATCTAATAAATACATAAAGAAATTACTTTGTGCTCCATGGTATATATGTCGCAGTAGAAGGACAATAACACACCAATGAAATTCCTCTTCATTCTTTCCTCTACTGTCTTTCTAATAGAAAGGAAGGGAAAGAAACAAGCCACTGTGAGTGTCCTGCAATATTTAGGTACTGAGTAACCATTTGGTGGAAAGGGCATTTTGTACCATAAAGTTCCAGTGTGGTGTTGGGCCAATCTCACCTTCTACAATCATGCCTTATCAAATATATGGTTATTAATTGTTTTAGTATAACCCATTGGCCAAAGTAATTTAGAGGCTAAACCATGATCAGCCAGTTTACTTTTAAATTTGTTTTTCTACTGAGTTGATATTTATGAGAAGAGCCATAACTTAGTCTTCCATTTTGAAACTCAACTCTCCAATCATAAGGTTGCATTGAAAATATATATGAGAATTTGAGGAAGGTCGTTATAAGCCCTGCTGTGCAGGCATGTAAGCTTTGCCAATGCATCTGGCTGTTCACTGTGTGGCATGCAAAGCTTACATAGACAGTAGGATCATGCAATCCTTTAGATATGATCTCCAAAAATGTTTGGAATGCATGAGAGATCAGGAGCAACTATCCACAACACCCTTTTAGTAGTGCTCCTGCAAGCTCAAATGTACCTTTTGGAAATCACATTTTAAGTGCTGAACAACTCTGGCAGAAAGATGATAGCTTAATACAGTGAAGTTCTCTCTGTCTCTGTCTCTCTGCCTCTATCTCTCTGTCTCTCTCTCTGTGTCTCTGCCTCTCTCTGTCTCTCTGTCTCTCTCTGTTTCTCTCTGTCTCTCTCCCCCTCCCCTTCCTCCATTCCTCTGTGTGTGTGTGTGTTTATGTGTGTATGCATGCTTGCTCAGATGGTCAAACCGCAGCTCAATTTTGCAGTCCCAAATTGTTTTATGCCTTACCCACTGATACCATGAGGATCTCTCCAACACTGCCAGTACTAGACTATGTGGAACTGTGTAGTCCATCTTTTGATAATACCTTATCCCAGGGGTGGGCAACTGTGGCCCTTTTACAACCTGTGCACTTTAACTCCCAGAATTCCTGAGACAGCCAAGCTGCCTCAGAAATTCTGGGAGTTGAAGTCCACAGGTTGTAAAAGGGCCACAGTTGCCCACCCCTGCCTTATCCAAATGTCTATGGAGATTCTCAGTCATCCAGGTCATGGTTGTCCCAAGTTGCTTTTTCAAGAGGCAACTGGACTTTCTGGGTTTTGGGTTTTGTTTTTGAAGATGTTTCACTTCTCATCCAAGAAACTTCTTCAGCTCTTTTGGATGGGAAGCAAAACGTCTTCAAAGAAAAATCAGACAGTTCAGTTGCTTCTTGAAAAAGCACCTTTGGAACCTTATTCAAATCAACAGGTAAAAGTTTTCCCAACATCAATGGTATTAAATGCTGCTAGGGGGTATAATGGGATCAGGAGTGCTGCACTTCCCTATCCAGATCCTGGGGAAGGGCATCCACAGAGCAACCAGTGCTATTTCTGGCCTGCATCCCAAAGTCTCTCGTCAACTGCAATGAAAAGAATTGGAAAGCTCCTGGTTATGTGGAGCTTTGAATGTTGATTGGAACACAGAGAAGCACTGAACAGCCGTTAATCTTCAATTATAGCTAATCTTATATTATTCTATTCACTTAGCAATGCTTTAACCATGGAGCCCTATTTTTATACTCTTCATTAAAAAAAAAAGCTTGCATGTCTTGAAAAGGCTGTAACAGCTTGCGCAGATACTGTGGTGTTTGGGGGATTGTCTTCTTTAAGAAAGATGTAATTCAGCCTGAAAACTCAGTTTCCCCGGTTCTATTATGCAACAGAAGATCCTGCATTGATTAGCATAATAGAGAGTACAACAATAGCTTTTTAACAGCTCACTTAAAAGTGCTTTGATTTTTTTTTCATAACAACTATTAATGATACAGCATATGTATAAGAACTCAGAAATCAGGCTTGAAAAATGATATGTCTTTGTGAGAAGAGTACTTCTTGATCCTTATTATTGTAGTTCCCCTTTCCTCCAGCCTCCATCTTTCCTTTGTTCTTGAACACTCTGTGTGATATAGAAATGTTGAAGTGGTAGAATTAATACCTCCTAGGCATCATGTCCGGTGGTGGGATTCAGCTAGTTCACACCACTTTGGGAGAACCGGTTGTTAACTTTCTGAGCAGTTTGGGGAACTGGTTGTTGGAAGAAATCATTGGGGCAGAGAACCGGTTGTTAAATTACTTGAATCCCACCATTGATCATATCCCATTCTTCAGGAAACCTCTCATTTGCCTATACCTATTATTCCAGTTCACAATTCACAATTTAGGTGTGTGAGCTAGAACATTAAGTGCAGAAAAGCTTGAGCCAAGTTAGCTCAGTCTAAATACAAATTTGAGATCTTTTTAGTGCAGATTCTATGGTTATGATGATAGCCTTTCCCACAAGAGTTCTATGCAACCAGGAAGCCTCTTAATGCATTCAGCTTCAGCTCCTGTTTGCTATGCATTTAGGAATTATGGGTTTGTTTGTTTGTTTGTTTGTTTGTTTGTTTGTTTATTTATTTATTTATTTATTTATTTATTTTATTTCTATGCCGCCCACTCTCCGAGGACTCTGGGTGGCTTACACCAATAGACAGTATACTAAATAGTATATTGCCCCCAACAATCTGGGTCCTCATTTTACCCACTTCAGAAGGATGGAAGGCTGAGTCAACCTTGAGCCGGTGAGATTTGATCCGCTGATCTGCTGAACTAGCAGTCAGCTGAAGTAGCTGCAGTACTGCACTCTAACCACTGCGGCCACCTCGGGTTTGAAGGGTAGATGGGTGGGTGGGCAGATGGAGGGAGGGAGGGAGGGAGGGAGGGAGGGAGGGAGGGATGGAGGGATAGATAGATGACATCTGTCATCACCTCTCATTACACAAAGCACAGAAAAGGAATAAGAAATAGTAAACAAGATAAATACATAAGCTAAAAAGAAAATGTACTTATTATTAGTTGATACTAACACCATTTATGATTCTTGCCCGTTCTTTTCTGATTCTTTCCTCCACCATTTTGCCTTTTGTTCACTAAACCTCTCCTTTTTCTCTTGGAAGCATGGCTTTATCTTCCTTTTCCTCTCAATCCTATTCGTTCTTTCTTCAACTACTTATTTAGTTTTTAATTTCACTTTGGTTCCTGAAAAGTGTCTCCAATATCACCTTTCGGGAAGGAAGATGACTGGGAAGGTTGTGACAGGTCAGCTTCAGGTTGTGTCAGGTATCAAGAATTGTCTAGATTCACATAAATCTGTTCCCTCCCCCATCCTCACCCTAAATTTGGAACTGAAAATGCCTTGGTTGATAGTTGGACATATGTTGGGGAAGGACATGAGGGATACAGCCATGCTAGTTCGCTTGAAGAATCCTTTGCTGCCATTTGAGAAGATTTTGTTTACAAGCTGTCAGAAATGTGTGGATAGCACTATGTGTGGCTAGTTAGTTCATACTCATCATCTCAGCCGGTCTAGGCTGGACCTGGTAGGAACAAAGAGAGCCAGGACACGCACTCAAACATGGCAAAACATCATAATAACATGGTTCATATAAGTTATATCACATGACTTATTTTGTCCACATAAAACATAGGGAGGGGTGTTCAAAGATCTGTTTTTCCCCTTCCGCTAAATTAAGTAGGGAAAGGAAATTTTAAATGGGAATCCCACATCAGTAGTAGATTTATGTAGGCTGAGAAAATGGAACTCCATTCAGCTGCTGAGTAACTACTCTGACAAGCCAGGAAATACTGATCCTCTCCTTTATGGAATTGCTCTCCTCTTAATAAGTAGCTCATAGATACTGTTAAATCTGTTACTTTCTTAGTTGTATGAGTGGCATTTAGGGTCAAGCTTCTTTCACTGCCTTGCTATCTCTGTTCCAAACCCTCCTGGATTGAAATTAGTCATTACAATAGTGAACTACACCCTTTGAAAACTCCTCAGAAACTTCAACCAATGCAAAATATGGAAGCTTGATTGGCAGGTTCTGGAATATATGCTATCATTAGGTTTCTGTCTAATAAAAATGCCAAACCAGAAACCAGTGTTTGACCTTATAGGTCTACAGAAGATTTGGAATCAGGATATCTTAAGAATTGTCTGTCCACAGACCCATTCCATATTGACTGTGAGTCTCTGTTCCCAAATAAGTTTATTATATGTTGATGATTATAGACCTGGTTAAAGGCCTTAGAACTACTATTTGTGTATACAGGTAGTCCTTGACTTACAAGAGTTCACTTAGTGACCGTTCGAAGTTACAACAGCATTGAAAAAAATGACTAATTACCATTTATCACACTTATGACCATTGGAGCATCCCCATGGTGATATGATTTACATTCAGATGCTTGTCAACAGACTCACATTTATCACAGTTGCAGTGTCCTGGGCTCAGGTGATCACCTTTTGTGACCTTCTGACAAGCAAAGTCAACAGGGAAGGCAGATTCACTTAACAACAATGTTACTAACTTAAGTCCTAAGTGTTGTGACCCAGGCCCAAGTAGGTAGTAATCGACACAAACAGTTCCAAAACAAACAGTCTTTATTAGAACAGCTGAGAATTAACTCATTCTCAGCGTAATCCAAACTAAATTAAAACAAACTCTTCATAACACAAATTCTTCAGTCTAATCACCAACCTTGGTATAATTAGGCAAACTGCCAAAGGCTTCTCTTGGCAAAAGTTCAAAAGCAGAAGATGCCGACAAGAGATAAGTGCAGAAAGACTATCAAAGTTGTTTTCTGACAAAGCGGCCAAGAGCCGTTGCTGGTCTTTTAAGCCTTATGGGAGGAGCCAATCATCTCTTGGCCCTACTCCCGAGTCATCCTCTTTGCTTTAGCTGCTCTTGCCTTCTGGCAGCTTTTCTCAAATGTCACTAGGAACACTAGGAACTCCTGTTCCTCTGCCTCTCTACTGTCAGCCTCTGGAGGCTCTGGAGTCCATGTATCACTCCCAGATGGCCCTGACCCCATCTCTGCCTCTGACGCAGAGCCCTCATCCAGGTCTTCCCCAGCCTCCAGGACTGGCCCATGTTCTTCCTCAGTCTCATCACTGTCTGACTCCGCTGCCAGCTCTGCAGGCTGCTGGCGAACCACAACACTAAATTGAGGATTACCTCTCCCTGTCCACCCTCCTCCTCCTCCTCCTCCTCCTCCTCCTCCTCCTCCTCCTCCTCCTTCTCCTCCTCCCTCTCTCCCTCTCTCTTTCACACACACATACACACACACACACACACTTTGGTTTTATTACATTCTTGCTTTGTGAGGCTATATCAGTTTCAAAATCAACACTTTTTGTGCAATCTGTTCCTTGTTTTAGCAAAATGTTGACTTGAGCAACAAGGAAAAGGGGGATCCTCCAGATCATGCACTGCCTTTCTGTTTTACTTTTTAATAACCACTCCATTCATTCCATTCTCAAATTTCTTCTCACTATGAAACTGTTCCACGAATTACCTCTTTTCCTCTGTTTATAGTTCTTGGTGGTTTTAACTTAGGAGAAGTGCATCAGTAAACATGCGCTGTAGCAGAAAGGAAAAGAATCAAGCTCTAAGTTTAATTAAAGTTGTGGAGTTGAGTGTTAATTTAGAGAGCTCTTTACTATGGTCTGTCTACCCCAGTGCTATATACTTTGACTGGCAATGAGTATGCTCAATGTATAATAAGAGGTTTTTTAAATGACCATTAATTAATTTTTAATTTATTAATTCATTTACACTTTTTAATCCCGGATGCTCTAGTATAATTAATGCTTCTGTTTATAATTATCTGCATTATAGTTGAGTCATTCATTTTATAACAGCTTTTCACAATCTGTTTGTTTGTTTATATTTATTTATTTATTCAAGTCGTGGGGCTCTCTGTTTGCCATGTAACTGCAGATAACAGAATAACAGAGATGAAAGGGATCTTGTAAGTCATCTAGTCCAACCACCCACCCAAGCAGGAGACCCTACACCATTTCTGATGGAAGGCAGTCCAGTCTCTTCTTGAAAGCTTCCAATGATGAAGCTCCCACAACTTCTGAAGGCAAGCTGTTCCATTGGTTGATTGTTCTCCCTGTCAGAAAATTTCCCTTTATTTCTAGATTGAATCTCTCCTTGATCAGTTTCTGGCCATTGTTCCTGTTCTGGCCTTCAGGTGCTTTGGAAAATAGGTTGAACCACTCCTCTCTGTGACAGCCCCTCAAGTATTGGAATACTGCTATCATGTCTCCCCAGTCCTTCTCTTCACTAGACAAGCCATGCCCAGTTCCTGTAACCGTTCATCATATGTTTTAGCCTCCAGTCCCATAATCATCTTTGTTGTTCTTCTCTGCACTTTTTTCTAGAGTCTCAACATCTTTTTATAGTGTGGTGACCAAAACTAGATGGAGTATTCTAGGTGTGGTCTTACTAAGGCTTTATAGAGTGGTATTAGTACCTCATGTGATCTTGATTGAATCCCTCTGTTAATGCAATTTAGGATTGTATTGGCTTTTTTGGCTGCCACTGCACACTATGGGCTCATATTTAATTGGTTGTCCTGTCCACTAAGACTCCAAGATCCCTCTCACAGTTACTGCTGTTAAGCCTGGTTTCTCCCAATCTATACATGTACTTTTGGTTTTTCTTGCCTAAGAGTAAGACTTTACTTTTCTCTACATTGAATTTCATTTGTTGGATTTCAACCCTTATAATCCCCAGTCCACTTCGGTAACATTTCTACTACGATACTGTGCCACATTTTGTACAAATGCTTCGGTGACATTTAGGTGGGACCCTATCTCATTCTAATAGCATGTCTAGCCTTTCCCATCCTTTTGCCCTATGGATGTGTTGGACTACAATTCCTTCAATTCCTGGCTAGCAGGTCTAATAGCATATAAAGTAGATAGTGTTGTCTCAATGTATCTGACGGGAATAGCTTGCACAATTCTGCTGTAGACATTGTCTAGGACATGCATCTCAGCTATAAACAACAGAGGCATCCAGAAACCTCAAGAGAACACAGCATTACACCATGCAGCAGACTCCAAGAATACTACACTGCACATAGAGAATGTGCATCAACCATGCACAAGGTAGTTGATATAGCAGAAAATTGCACGAGTGAGCTACTTGCCTATGAAGCTCTTTCTCTTCCTGGATTAGAGTGATTATACCTCTATAAGGATGGATGTTTAAGAAAGCATTGATGGTTCATGGGGTATCATGAGTACAGAGAAGAGCAACAAAATGATAGGGTACCGGAGACTAAAACATATGAAGAACGGTTTCAGGAATTAGTTATGTCTAGTTTAATGAAAAGAAGGACTAGGGGTGATATGATAGCAGTATTCCAATATCTATGGGGCTGCCACCAAAAAGGAGGAGTCAAGCTATTCTTCAAAGTATCTGAAGGCAGGACAAGAAAGAATGGATGGAAACTAATCAAGGAGAGAAACAACCTAGAACTAAGGAGAAATTTCCTGACAGTTAGAACAATTAATCAGTGGAACAGCTCCAGAAGTTGTATGGATGCTCCAAACCTGGAGGTATTTAAGAAGAGATTGGACAATCATTTGTCTGAAATGGTATAGGGCAGGAGTGTCAAACTTGCATCGTCACGGCATCATCACGTGATGTATTGCATTCCCCCCCCTCCTTTGCTAAACTGAATGTGGGCATGGCCAGCACGTGACGCATCCGGCCAGCGGCCCACAAGTTTGACTGCCCTGGTATAGAGTTTCCTGCTTGAGCAGGCGGTGGTACTACTGTAGAAGACCTCCAAGGTCCCTTCCAACGCTGTTATTCTGTTGTTCTCAATCTCTTGTGTAACTAGAAGGAATGATCAGAAGGCATCCTTCTGCAGTGTTACATGATTAAAATAAAGAGAAGATTTTTCTCTTATTAAACAACTGTTTATGACACAATTGTGCTGAAAAATCAATGGAATGCCTACTTTATAAAATCCTGTTTTCTGATTTTAACAAATAAATTGTATCGAAAACTCCTAACTACAACATACTGACGAAATAATTATATGACCCTAGCTTTAGGTACCATGGTGATAAGGACAGCAGGTTTATAAATAGCAAATTGCCTGGTCGCCTGTAGTGAGTGGCAATTGCTTCCAGGTGACGAGGCAGGGAATATGTTGCAAATTGAAAAGAAATATTTTTTTTCCTGCTTTACGTTGTCACTATGTCATCCCTATTTGCATTTTTAATTACATGAATCCCCTGCTAAATGTAATTCTATCATTATTTCTCATACTGTGACCTGACGTTCCATTTGCAAATGCAATAATGGAACAATAACACATTTATGACACTGCAATAAAGGTAAACAGTTTGAATTATTTATTTGTCACTGTCTCTAACAGATCATCAATGAGATTAGAAGGTAAAACCCATTAAAACTGGGGAATAATATATTTATTAATTTTTAAAGTTCCATTAGGCTATTGATTTTTTTTTTCTGCACTAGACGAATATGGTTTCCCCTTTGGAAATACGTTTCAATTTTAACCTCAAAGCTCTAGTGCTAAACTATTTCAGATCCCAGACCTGAGGCCTTGCTGGAGAATTCTGGGAGTTGAAGTCAAATGAGTCTTAAAGCTGCCAAGTTTGGGGACCCCTGCCTGAGGCCTTCCAGTGGGGATGCCTACATGATTAGATGGTCTTCCTCCTCTGATATTGGAGAAAAATAGGAAATAAAACAGAAGATACTTCCATCTTCCAGAAAAATCTCAGCTTCTGGTTCCAGGTAGATGAAAAAAGGCCCTTCTCATTAACAGGGATGGGTAAATGAAAATTCCCCTTCTGCTCCACTGGTATGAGAACATTAGAGTGTGCCAAGATAGGCACCTTCTGACAAAGATTTAGGATTATTGTATTAAAAAAAATAAATAAACCAATCTCTACAAACCACAGATTTACTTCGAAAAAAATGTGATGTAACTTCAAAAATATTATGCATGTTTCAAATTAATCCTGTTCCCCTTCTATCAAAAAGTGCTTTTTCTTATTAGAACATGAAAAGAAAACCAAAATCTTAAAAGATCAAACAGTCTAATAATATTGATAACGTCCAGCAAAGGGATGGGATATGTAATTCCCCAACCAGTTCTTGAGAAGAGGGGGTTTTATATACCTGCATAAACCCAACCTGCCAGTCAGCTTATTTTGGAGAAAGAATACAGATGAAGGTATTTGGGGGGGGGGGGGGACTATTTTTATGTCATTTCTGATAGGCTTAATTAAAATGATTACTGGTATCGCTTACATAGGGATTCATGTGTTTTGCTAGATCTGGGGGTGACTGGGTTTTTGTCCCCTAAATTAATACAATGATATCACTGCAACTTCACTTGGCTTTCTGATTCTTTCCATTGGTCTCTCAGACAGTGGTGATTGAGAGCAGAATCTCATAGAACAGGGAGAAGATGAACTCACAAAGGTTTTATAGAATTAACCACCAGTATTTCTTGACAAAAATGCACAAAGCAGCATATGGCACAAAATGTGGGCAAACAGAGTCGATGTTTTGATCAAACTTCAGCTTAAACTTAATCTGACAGCTCAGATATTTCAGTTAGACGCTATCAAACTGTCAAGCCAATCATTTCCTTTTCTGAGGGAAAAGCGATAAGAGTTATGAAATGGTGATCTAGATCGGTGGTAGAATGTGGAGTTTTTGATCCATTCTAATTTTTGACCAGCTTTTTTTAAAAAAGGTCTTTGAAATCTTATTAATTTCAGGCAGAACAAGACACACTAAGGCAAGTAGTTCGATGGAATTGGCTTGTAATTAAAAGCAGCTATTTTGGATAAAGAGGATTGCTCTGGAAAAGTTAGTCTAAATCATGGGATTGGTGGGAGTGGCTTCAAAAATGATGATAGGTGACCAGTTCTGAATCTATGCTGTTTTCTTCCACTTTATGTTATCTTTCAACTTTTCATGTTTATATCTTTTATGGAATTTGTACTCCACTCAAGGATACAACTCAACTTTGTATTCAAGAAGAATGCAGAGATGGCTTTGAAAAAAAAAATATGACAGTCATTAGTGAAACATGAAAGCAAGAGGAATAGGATTACCTCACCTTGATTCTCTTTTGTATAAGAGAGAGGAAAAATGAAATTGTATCATGTTTTCAAGATTCTGTGGTTATAGCTATATCAATAAATCAGAGTACTGTATTTGTCATGGAGTCTTGACGACCCTTGAAGGACTGACATTCACTTTCATTGGTTAGGATGACTGGAGGATGACTGGAGGAGTCTGGACTTCCACTAGCAGCAAAGACCTATACCAAAAACTCTACTGTCTAGTGGTTTTTGCATCATTGGACTTATGTAAGAAAAAGTACCAACTAGTATAAATGAGAGAAATACAGAAAAGCAAGTAGTGAAATATGCAGCTCCATATCAACATTGCCAATCTAAAATACATTGTAAACTTGACTACTGGTTTCTGTTGAATGCACCCACTGATTGTAAGCCATAAGGATTCCCACCTGAAAAGTTCTTTATTTTTGTTAAAAAAAACTTTATTAAAGATTATACTTGCAATAGTAAACATGAATACAAAATAAAGAGTAAAAAGTGCAAAGGAAAAGAATTTTTCTTACAGAAAAATAGAAATAAAATTTAAGACTATAGTAAAGAAAAAGAAATACGTACATAAAGACATACATACAGAAGTCACTTCCAACCTTTATCACAATGGGTATACACAACTTTAGTAACTTTTCACTTCCTCTTAATTTACAACCAATAATCTCTACATGTCCAACCTCTTTATCCGTAAGCAAAAAAGCACCAACATTTCAGTCCTGGTGTCAGTCAAAGTACCATTAAGGGTTGTCAGAAATAGTAAAATATCTGTTTTAACTTTGATCAAATAAACCAAAATTATATTCCTACCTTTTACTTCTAACAATTTTAATCTTTAGTCCATTCAAGTAATATAGAGCTTGATTTATTTTTATTTTTTTCCCCTTCTCGTAAGTATCATCCAACTTTTAACACAACCATTTTATATTAAGTCTAATATGAAAGATTTATCCAGTTAATTTTCTTGTTTTGTAATTCCTTTTGATTTTTGAAACATATACCGATCTCTTTTGGAATGATCACCTCAACCATTTTGGACTCCGCCTCAACATCAAGAAAACTTAGTACTTAGAGACTGTCACCAACCCTGGAACACTTAAAATCAATGGAGAAAACCTAATGAAGGTGGACATTTTTCAGTATCTGGGATCCTGCCTCCAAGGCAATGGTGACATCAATAGCGAGGTGTGAGCAAGCATGAATGCAGCTTGGATGCATTGGTGAGAACTCACTGGTGTCTTATGTGATAGACGAATGCCAACCCATCTTAAATCTAAGATTAACAAGACAACCACTGCCCAGTTGCACTGTATGGCACTGAATGCTGGGCAGCAACAACAGGGGCCAAAAGCTATCTCCATACCATGGAAATGCAAATGCTCCATTGGATATCGGACATCTCCCTTCTTGACCACATCACAAATGACACCATTCAACAATATTTTGGTGTGGAACCAATTATAAAGACGATGAAAGAAGGCCAGCATGTCCTGAGAGCAGCACCTTCTACCATTGCCAAGACTGCCTACCAACTAGAAGTCAATAGCCGGCGACCTTGTGGGCTTTTCTATGTCCAGTGAAATATATTTTTCATGTCATTCTTGTGGCATATTTAAAGATCCATTTTAAGTGTCATAATCTATCATAACAGATAAAAGTTGTTTCTCTTCTGCCATTTTTTCCAAAACATCTTTTGGACCCAGATTAGCCATTGAAGCAAATATCACTATTAACATTGTTGATATTAATATCTGATTCAATTTTTCAAAATTATATTCAGCCTTTCCAATGTTATATTTGCTGTCATTCTGTAACTGTTAATCAAGTTCATGTATTCTTCTTTAATTAAAATCTTTAGTTCCCTCCAGTTTCCTCCAGCTGAAATTGTTTATCTCTTTTATGTTCGACTTTTCCACAGGAAAGATTCTTATAATTAATTCTAAATTTCTTATTTCAAATTTATCTGGATCCTTTATTCATTTATAACTCTCCTTCTCTTCTCTTCTCTCCTCTCCCTCCCTCCCCCTCTCTTAATTAGCGTTCTTAATTGGCTTTTTGATGTTTATTTCAATTTCTCAAAGTTCTTAAGCTTATAGTTATTTTTTCTTTCATTAAGGATTGAACACCCAGTGTTTTCAGACTTGTCAATCCAAAGGTTTCTAATAGCTGAAAAATAATTAATAAGTAATGTTTGAATGTAGTTAGAAAAAAATATATGTAAACTTAGTGTCCTTTGAGAGGCACTGACTGCCATTTGAGCAAGATGCATTCCCACATCTCCTAATGCTCAAAACCCACTTGAGATTGCTGTCCTGCAGTCTCCTCATAAGGAGCAAATGTGGGGAGCATTTGTAGATGATCTCCAGAGATTTCTCTGGAGAAGATCGAAGAACTGATCTCACTAGCTACCTCACTGAAAAAAGTGACTTATGTATGACTGATTTTCACACTTATGACCGTTGCAGCATCCCCATTCCCCACGTTACATGGTCAAAATTCAGAAGCTTGGTAACTGACTCATATTTATGACAGTTTCAGTATCCTGGGGTCATATAATCAACTTTTACAACCTTACGACAAGCAAAGTGAATGGGGAAGCCAGATTCATTTAACATCCATGTTACTAACATAACTA
This sequence comes from Ptyas mucosa, assembly GCA_012654045.1. Lineage (NCBI taxonomy): Eukaryota > Metazoa > Chordata > Lepidosauria > Squamata > Colubridae > Ptyas > Ptyas mucosa. Next base: position 1,883,241 of record WNWU01000056.1, on the reverse strand, counting down.
CTGTGATTCACGTAACAACTAACAGAATAATAGAATAACAAAATTGGGAGGGATTTTGCAGGTCTTCTAGTCCAATCTCCTGCTCAGGCAGGAATACCATTTCAGGCAAATGATTGTCCAATCTCTTCTTAAAAACTTCTAGTGTTGGAGCATTCACAAGTTCTGGAGGCAAGTTGTTCCACTGATTAATTGTTTTAACTGTTAGGAAACTTCTCCTTAGTTCTAAGTTGCTTCTCTTCTTGATTAGTTTCCATCCATTGCTTCTTCAGGTGTTTTGGAGAATAGCTTGACTCCCTCTTTTTTGTGGCAACTCCTGAGATATTGGAACATGGCTATCATGTTACTCCTAGTCCTTCTTTTCATTAAACTAGACATACCCAATTCTAGCAACTGTTCTTTATATGTTTTAGCCCCCAGTCCCCCAATTATCTTTGTTGCTCTTCTCTGCACTCTTTCTAGAACCTCAACATATTTTTACACTGTGGTCACCAAATCTGGATGCATTATTCCAAGTGTGGTCTTACCGAGGCATTATAAAATGGTATTAACACTTCACGTGATCTTGATTCTATCTCTCTGTTAATGCAGCCTAGAACTGTGTTGGCACTTTTGGCAGCTGCAGCACATTCCTGGCTCATATTTAAATGATTGTCCACTAGCACTCCAAAATCCCTCTCACAGTTACTGCTTTTGAGCAAGGTACCACATATACTGTACCTGTGCATTTGGTTTTTCTTGCCTAAATGGAGAACCTTACTTTTTTCACCGCTGAATTTCATTTTGTTAGATAGCACCCACTGTTCAAGTCTATCAAGATCCTTCTGTACCTGGAGCAATGGCTATTCTTCCAGATTGGTGTCATCTACAAATTTGATGAGTTCCACATCTATCCTCTCATCCAAATCATTGATGACGTTGAAGAGTACTGGGCCCAACTCAATTAACAAATGTCTCACTTAGCAACATAAATTTTGGGCTTAATTGTAGTCATAAGTCGAGAACTACCTGTAATGTTGATTGGCATTTAGCATATCTCTCCCTCCCTCCCTCTCTCCCTCTCCCTCCATCCCTCTCTCTCTCTCTCTCTCTCTCTTTCTCTCTCTCTGTCTCTCCCACACACCAAAAGGGTGAAACTGCTGTGGCTTAGCCATTTTTTGTTCCAAGCAAGAGGCTGATATAATGCATTCCTAAGCAGCAATGGCTAATTCACAAGGATCAAAGTCCCTTTTGCTCCTGGTTCCCAAGAGGAAGATCTCTAACGTGACAACCATTTTGGTCTCTACTGTCAAAACCCAGCAAATGCTACAATGGAGAACCTGATATATAAATTACACCTGGCCTCAGGCAAGTTGCAAGCCTGCAATAGATTGCATTGACTTGTCACAGTGGAGCGGCTGGTGCATCTTGCAAATGACAAATCTGCCAAGAAAGGCCAGTTGCTTATTGCTGGATTCATTTCCATCTCATAAAAGGGAACTGCTAGAAATAGTTCCCAATAAAAACACTAAAATCGAACCGTTCGCAGACATGTCAACTGAGGAATGACTGAATGAATTCATTTCTCCCTCCTGAGATATATTATAGCTCCTTAGAGTCATTCAGCACATTCATGTAAGAGCTAGCAGTATGTTCATCCAACTTTGGGGTTTGCTTATTTTTGTACGATGGTTAGAATTCCCCCCCCCCTCAAAAAAACCCATGGTTTAATATTACATGACAAGCAATTTGAACTGTTGTGTGGGTGGAATACTTGTTATTGCTGCTTCATTTTTTTCCCCTATTAAAAAGGTGAGAGTTTCTTTTTATAAGTTCTAAAGCACCACTTCTGTTGGCTACAGAGCAGCTGGAAGACATGTGGATGCTGCCACTTTTCTCCCCAAGATGACCATTGAGCAACACTATAAAAGCAAGGAAAGATTAAACCCATATTTTAAACACATTTGAAAAAGAGGGGAGAAGGGGAAGAAACTGCCATGATCAATGTCAAGGGGAGCTCCTTATATAAGCAAATGTTGTGCCAGTTTCAAATACTGTTCCAGATCTTTTCCTCAAGGCCAAGCAAAGGAGGAAAATGGCAATTGCCTTCTTAGGCCCTGCTAAAGGCTTTACCCACCCTGCTTAGTTGCCAATGGCACAACAATCATTTTCTGGGGGCGACAGATTTATTGATTTCATTTATTTATTTACAGGATTTATATGACTGCCTATTTCATAAAATGACTCTAGAGGCTCACAACAATCTATAAAAACATGGTTACAAACAAAAAAACAAAAACAAAAGTCTTCTCCCTCCCTTTGATGATGTCAACCTTACTCACCTCTCTCCCACTGCAAGTTTAATTTCCAAACAAGTTTCCTGCTGTGACTTGAAAGCCTTTTCCTTTGTTATTTTTTGGATTACTTTAGTTGGAATGCTCTACTTCCTTACAGGCTAGCCCTGGTGGCTCATTGGCTACCTTGCCAGGAATGGAACGCCCCTTTAAGTGAAATGACAATTGTCTTTATCTGTTTATATTGTACCCTAACCCTGGTATGTAAAAGTTTGCTGATTCAAAATCTAGCAGAAGATTTAAAAACAAAACAATTTCCTTCCTTCATCTAGTTAAGTAGCTTTCCATAGATAATTGAACGCCTTTTTTTTTTATCACAGCAGTGTTCCTTTGTTTTGTTTTTCAAATCATTTGTGATAAAAGCATTTTACTACCGTGCTATGAAACCGCCACCAATAATCGTCTGCATTCACTGGTGGAGGAAATCAAGAAGGAAGGCAGTTGTGACTGCATAACAAAAGCCCACTTTTGCATGTGCATCACTGCTGCCTACATGTATTAAGGAGCAGGGCTTCAGTCATAATGGTGACAGCTGCCACTCTGGACTTTATTGAGCCATTCCTGTAGAATCACTGCTCCTCGCTGTCCTTTTTTATACGGGCTAGAACAGGATGGAGTGAATTTATCTGGCTGCTTAAGAATGGGGTTTAACTCTGTTGAAATACATGTTGGAATGTATTTTGTATTGCAACAACTATAGAAGTATTCAGCCTGTAGATGGCAGTGTTTGTAAATTTGTTAGGTATAATCTAAGAGATATACTCTATGGCTGTGATGGCAAACCTATGGCACATGTGCCACAGGTGGCACGGAGAGCCCTCTCTGTTGGAACGCGAGCCGTCGCCCCAGTTCAGCTTCACTGCGCATGCGCGTGTGCCTCCCGTCGGCCAGCTGTTTTTCAGATCTCTGCAGTGCATGCGTGGGGGGGTGCATGCGGGAGATGTGCATGCATGTGTGAGGGCAGGGTGCACGAGGGGGTCACATGTGCATGCGCAGGTGGCACACGGGGTCGTGTGTGCATGCGCGGGGGGTGCAAGCGGGGAGACATGCATGCATGCCTAAGGGCACACGCAGGGGATCACACGCGAATGCATGGGGGCGTTGGGGGGGTCACGCACACATTGCATTATGGGTATGTGCGTGCAGGTATTTGCGAGCGCTCACACTTTGGGCAATCGATGCCAAAAAGATTAGCCATCACTGCTCTATGGTCCTTTTTGTTCTGAGGAGAGTTTCCTGTTGCAGTTAAAACAGTTAAGTAACAAGGCTTGTGGTAACTGTACACTTTATTTGATCTGTAGGGCTATATGATAAACAGAATTTCTAACAAACGCCAATTAATAAATCACAAGTGCACAGGACGGAATCCTCCCAATGCTCCTGCTCAGCACAACCCCATCTCTCACTATTTTTTGCTTTCTTCTCAATTCTGTCATCATCATCATCATTAGAATTAGAATTATTATTATTAGAAGAACTAGGGGAGACATGATAGCAGTGTTCCAATATCTCAGGGGTTGCCACACAGAAGAGGGAGTCAAGCTATTCTCCAAAGCACCTGAAGGAAGGATAAGAAGCAATGGGTGGAAACTAATCAAGGAGAGAAGCAACTTAGAACTAAGGAGAAATTTCCTGACAGAAGAACAATTAATCAGTGGAATAACTTGCCTCCAGAAGTTGTAAATGCTCCAACACTGGAAGTTTTTAAGAAGATGTTGGATAACCATTTGTCTGAAGTGGTGTAGGGTTTCCTGCCTAAGCAGGAGGTTGGACTAGAAGGCCTCCAAGGCAGGGGTAAAATGCTCCCAGTTCGGACCAGATCACCCGATCTGGTAGCGATGGCGGCGCGGGGTTCGGAGAACCGGTAGCAAAAATCCCTGCGCCGCCCCCCCCCCCCACTATGCCCAGCTGAGCCGCACGATCATCAGAGGCTTTTTAAAAAAACTTTTAAAAGCATTTTTTCTACAACCGCTTCCAATGAAAAAATACTTTTAAAAGAAAAAAAAAAGCCTCTGATGATCGCACGGCTCAGCTGGGATTGTCAGAGGCTTTTCAAAGCATTTTTTTTCTGCAACCTCTTCAGCCAAAGAGGTAGTAAAAAAAATGCTTTGAAAAGTTAAAAAAAAAAGTTGGCCACGCCCACCCAGTCACATTACCACCACCGCCACCAAGCCACGCCCACAGAACCAGTCGTAACAATTTTTACATTTCACCTCTGCTCCAAGGTCCCTTCCAACTCTGTTATTCCATTCCATTCCATTCCATTCCATTCCATTCCATTCCATATTGTTGTTGTTGTTGTTATTTACTGCTCCATAGTACTTTAACAGTTCTTTACAGCACTCTTCTGGCTGTTTACAATGTCAGCCTATTGCCTTCACCAATCTCGGTCCTCATTTTACCAACCTCAGAAAGGATGGAAGGCTGAGTCAATCTTGAGCCCCATTGGGATCAAACGCCAGGATGTGGGCAGATTTAGCCTGCAATACTGCATTTTAATCACTGGACCACCAGGACTCTTTAGGAGGAGAACAAGCAAGCTCTATCCTCTACCAGCATTTTAAGAGAAAAACAGTGCTGGGTGTGAGAGATCAAGAACTCCAAGGCCAGAACGGAATGGGAAAAATCATCACCAAAACAATAAAAAAAATAAAAGGTATAGCTATGCTAAGCCCTTTGTCAGCAAGAAACCTGTAATGCCCCCATTGGGAAGAGAACAGGCCAGCAGTATCCATCGGCTGTTGCTGCTTCTGTCAAAATACAAAATAATTACTTTTATAAAAAGACTGGATATATTTTGTGGATTTTGCTAAAAATGGATAGAAATGAACCGGTGGTTTCTGGGGTTTATCAATTAAAAAGGGCTGTATATGGAGAAATGAGCTTTTATTATATAATTTTGAAGGAGGAAAATATATCAGATACGTCTAGAACTGCTTGCACAGAAGATCAGAAGTTGCTTCTTTAAGCACCTTCTTCTATTTGTTCACTTTCTATCGTTTTTAATCCTTTTTGTTTTTCTTTTCTTTTCTGTTATGATGGTCTGAATGAGACAACTTGCTGCAGGACAACTCACCACGGCCAACTCACCATGGGACAACTCGCTGCAGGACAATTTAACAATTCTATTTAATTATTTAAAATAAATAAAAAAGTACTTTATTTTTTGCCATTCACATTTCATTCTGTGCCTCCTTTTGCACCCTTTCTCTAATGATTCTACTCCACTGTTTGTTTGTTTTTTTGTTTTTTTTAAAAATTTGATTTATATGCCGCCCTTCTCCGGAGACTCAGGGCAGCTTACAATGCGCTAAGCAATAGCCTTCATACTTTTGTATATTTATACAAAGTCAGCTTATTGCCCCCACAAACTGGGTCCTCAATTTACCTACCTTAGAAAGGATGGAAGGCTGAGTCAACCTTGAACCTGGTGAGATTTGAACCTGCAATAATTGCAGGCAGCTGGTATTAATAACAGGGTGCTTTAAACCACTGTTTCTTTGACATTAGTGTAACTCTTCTCCTGCAGCGAGTTGGCCATGGTGAGTTGGCCATGGTGAATTGTCATAAACTCTATGCTGTTAGATGCCTCTATGGAAGTCACAGGTTTGGTGTCTTCTGTAGCTTGAGCAAAAGTGATCATGAAGCAAGGGGAAATCCAGCAGGTTCTGACAGGTTCTGAAGAACTGGTAGCGGAAATTTTGAGCAGTTCGGAGACCCGGTAGCGGAAATTTTGAATAGTTCGGAGAACCGACAAATGCCGCCTCTGGCTGGCCCCAGAGTGGGATGGGAATGGAGATTTTGCAATTTCCTTCCCCCAGGAGTGGGGAGGGAATGGGAATTTTGCAGTATCCTTCCCCTGCCATGCCCACCAAGCCACACCCACCAAGCCACACCACGCCCACCAAGCCACACCCACAGAACCAGTAATAAAAAAAATTGGATTTCACCACTGTCATGAATGGTGGTTTCCAATAATTGAAGAAGACAGGGATGCTACCAACAGAACTGCAGTAAATGGTAGAAGTTGAGCCAGTTCCGCCTCAATGACCTTAGCAGCCATGTCTTTGCTGATGTGTTTCAAATCATATCCATAGTCAAACTTGGAACCAGAGGGGAGATGAAGCTGGAATAACTAAGGATAATTTCAAGTTGCTGGGGATGAGGTAAAATATGAGGATATGGCAGAAAAAACCCCAGTTATCATGACAGGTTTCTGTCATGGTGAGGAAGACACAAGGAAGAGGCTTTTAAGCTTATCAAAATACCCACACTCAAAGCAATTTGAATGTGTAAAAATGGGAACTGAAATTTATACACCCCCTGCTTACAGATTTCAGATTCAAATAATGGTCAGATTCATTGGAAGGCTAAGACTTTAATTAAAGAGGAGTAGGAAATGGGGAGAGATGGGGAAACATCAACGGGCACCATGTGCCATGCCATTTATTGATAGCAAACACAGCTATTGTTTAACAGTGATTTTGGATGTTGACAGTGGCTCCCTTGGCTGTAAAACACGTTCCCACCAATATCTAGCAACACCTTTAAACTTCATATGCTTGCAGACTTTCATTAAGGTTCATTCCTTAATGCTTGAGCAACTGAGCTTTTACCATGGGAAGGTTCAATTAAATTGCTTGAAGCCAGAGAAAAGAGAATAAAGAAGATGAACTCTTAGAAATAGCCTCGGGGGAGGAGAATGTAGATATTTACAGTTTCAAAGAAAAGATAGAACAAATCTTTTTTTCTGTCATATCCTAAATCCCTTGGCTTGCTTATCTAAAACAATTCTGATACAGAATACATCTGTGTATCTGGAAAATGACTAATACTTTGCATCTGTTTTCCAGGTCAAAGTCAGTCAGATAATATTTGGAACAGAATATGGTTGATGGGTATGGAAATATGTGAAAATTTCTCTTTCCTAAAACGACCAATAGGCTTAGGCAGGGGAGCAAGCTATTGTATAATAGTTTATTGAAGCAGTGTGCATATGAATCTATCACCTATTTTCAGGTCATGACCTGGCTTAAAATGTTGTGTAAACCCAGTCAATCACAGCTTAGTAAGCAATGTTTTAGAAACTTGGCTTAATATGAAATGTGAACCCAGACAGTGCTAATGATTTGAGTTCCAAACAGGTTCATGTCTTTTGCAGTATACCTAAGAATTCAGTTCATAATTGCACACAAAGGTTAACATGGAGAATAGCATTAAGACCATTGCTTGCAGAATTGCAATGTAAATAACATACTATTTTAGTCTTCGATGAGAATATACTTACACAATGTCTACCTAGAAATTTTCCAAACAGTTGATTCTATCAATAAGTCTTTCAAAGAGTTTTATTAAACAGTATTATGCCACCTTAATATTAAGAGTTTACATTAATTTTACTATTAAAATTGGATAAATAAATGTTTATATTAATCTACACACTATAAAAACTACTGTATAAAAAGGACACAAATGGCTTTGCTGTGCGATGTTGCTGTATTATCTGGGAATGCCTTGTTTTGATCTGGCTTACTTGTAGTAGGACTGCAAGCTGTTTCAAGTTGGTTCATAATTGCATATAAAATCTTGTAAAACAAAGTAAAGCAAATAAATAAAAGTCACACTACAGTAGAAAAGCACCAAGACCTAATTTTTGAACCCATAACAGCATCAGACTGTCAAATTAGCAATTTTATAATAAGAAATAGTACTACCATTGCACAGATGATGCTACCTAGTTAGGGTAATGAAACATCTGCAAGAAAACAACCAAGCTCAGAGAGCACTAATGAGTCCTCATTTCAATCTTGAGTTACAAATATTCTCCTTTATCGATAGTACTACCACTTTATTCAAGGACCATCTAGGTTTCTGGGATGGCTAAGCAGAAAACATTGACTTCTAAATAGGATGAAATCAAAACCAAGGTTTTATTACACATAGGGGCAACTGTGGACCACAGTCCCCTTTCTCTCTGGCCCAGCTAAACTGCTATTAGCTGTAAAAATTTATCTGCTTTAAGATTGTTGGAGAGAAAAATGACTACTTCCTTTTGATTTGGATTACAGACAGTCCTTCACCGTTCTTATCAATAGTCAATGGGTATTCTACAGTGGTGAGATTCAAAAAAAATTCTACTGGTTCTGTGGGCATGGCTTGGTGGGTGTGGCTTGGTGGGCATGGCAGGGGAAGGATACTGTAAAATCTCCATTCCCTCCCCACTCCAGGGGAAGGTTACTGCAAAATCCCCATTTCCTCCTGATCAGCTGGAACTCGGGAGGCAGAGAAGAGATGTGGGCAGGGCCAGTCAGAGGTGGTATTTACTGGTTCTCCGAATTACTCAAAATTTCCGCTACCGGTTTTCCAGAACTGGTCAGAACCTGCTGAATACCACCTCTGGTATTCTACCTTCCACAGATAGGTATCCTCTAAATATATTAAGCCAGATCCAAGAATTTGGGGAGATACATCTTTCATATGGATGTCAGCTAGAAATTCAAGGAGAAAACCAACTTGGGGGAGACTAGGCAGTTTAGAAGAAGAACCATCTTCTCTCTGCCAACAATCCTTGTAAGGTACAAGGTTTGCACATGAATCCAAGGGAGAAAGAACGTAGGCGTATGTTTGAGCATTGTTTGTAGCCATCCTATCCCAGCTTTCAAAAAGAGATTGGGCAGCCAATCACGTTCTACATTTTATCCTTCCTTGAAAGAAACATAGGACTAAAGAGGTATATATTTAGAACCCTTTCTGGGAAGTAATGGCTCTGTTCCCAATATTTTTAGGTATGACAAACTATAATTAACATGTGTGAGAAATTAGAGCAGATTTGGAGAACAATGGCTCCTGTTTTAGTGTTACACAGACTCAGCATAATTAAAAATAAGTACGTAAGTGTTAATTTGCTCTCCTCTTGGCTGCAAGTGTGTTTGTTTGAAAGGGAGGAGGGCATTGTTTGCCTGCTATGAAAGGAAATAGAGATTAGATGGGAGAGTTATCCAGATGTGCAAGATGTAGATTAATGCAGCTGCAAAAAGTCACCACTATCTTGAAAGTAGTGAAGATTTGGGATGGTTTGGGGCAGGGGTGAAATGCTCCCGGTTTGGACCGGATTGCCCAATCCGGTAGCGATGGCGGCGGGTGGTTCGGAGAACCGGTAGCAAACATCCCTGCCCCCACCATGCCCAGCTGAGCCATGCAATCATCAGAGGCTTTTTTTTAATTTTTAAAAGCATTTTTTTCTACAACCTCTTCAGCCGAAAAAATGCTTTTAAAAGTAAAAAAAAAAAAAAGCCTCTGATGATCCCACGGCTCAGCTGGGATCATCAGAGGCTTTTAAAAGCAGCCGAAGAGGTTGTAGAAAAAATGATTTTAAAAGTAAAAAAAAAATGTTGGCCACACCCACCCAGTCACATTACCTCCCACACACACCAAGCCACGCCCACAGAACTGGTAGTAACAAATTTTACATTTCACCACTGGTTTGGGGCATCCTAAACAATAGGTGCACAGAGCCGGTCCTGAATTCTACTTTACAAGGAGTTGTCCTCTCTTTGAAGAGACCATCTGAAGCAGAGGTCTCCAACCTTGGCAAGGAGCCTGGTGGCGTGGCAGACCAAAGCACTGTAATTAACATTCAGCTGCCTGCAATTACTGCAAGTTCAAATCTCACCAGGCTCGAGGTTGACTCAGCCTTCCATCCTTTCTAAGGTAGGTAAAATGAGGACCCAGATTGTGAGGGCAATAAGCTGACTTTGTATAAAATATATACAAAAGTATGAAGGCTATTGCTTAATGCATTGTAAGCCGCCCTGAGTCTCCGGAGAAGGGCGGCATATAAATCAAATTTAAAAAAAAAACAACTTTAAGATTTGTGGACTTCAACTCTGGGAGTTGCCAAGGTTGGAGACCCCGATCTGAAGGGCTGCCCAGTTCAAATCTGCTTTAGAGATAACTTTCAAATCTGCTGTTTTCTCTTCTTATGGATATCAGTTAACCATTAGCATCTGTATACTAGACTAAGTGGGTGCACAAGTATCATGTTTTCTTTCTCCTTAAATATTAATGAGGCTTGCTAAATGTATCTGTGCACATTTTATCCAAAATGTACTATGCATCCTTAAAGCAGCTCTGCTGTGTTTCTGTCAAAGACCACAATGCTCAAACAAGAGATGTCGCACAAACTATTGTTTGTTGCAGTATCCTACATTTCAGCTAAAAGGAAAAAAAACCCTGCAGATGCCCATAAGCACAGAACAGCTGCCTTTTTAATGAAATGGTGTAAGAGCATTGAAGCCAAGAATACAGAATCATCAGGAACTGTGCTTTTAACGGCAGCACGAAGTGTAGAGAAGACAGGAATTAATTGTCTCTATGCTGCTACAAGCTTATCAGTTACCGAGAGTCACGTTCCTATTAAAAATAGAAGCAAAACGGAGGCTAGATTTCCCTTATTCAGCCCTAGGTAGCTCTAGTTGAGGTGAAGGACTCCAATAGTGTGACAACTATAAGCTTTCATTTCAGCTAAAACTGTGCAATACTTTTTTGCTTGTTTCTTAGGCCTCCTCTAGAAATTCCAATATTCCATTTGTGGTCTTTACACCACAAATGGAAAAGAAAACTTCACAGTTGTGTCTGTGGAGTGGATGGGATGAAGCTTGAAATATGATATTAATTCAAGCTTGTTATCCACCCAGAACTCAAGCTTCCCTTCCTAAATTAAACCATTTAAATTTAATCCTGATCACATTTGGCCCAGTTCAAAATCACCCAGTATTAAATGTATCATGTATCCCAAAAAAGAGATTGGACAACCATTTATCTGAAATGGTATAGGGCTTCCTGCTTGAGCAGGGGGTTGGATTAGAAGACCTCCAAGGTACCTTCCAACTCTGCTTTTTGGTTATTTTCAACCTTCTCTTCCTAAATTAAACCATTTAAATTTAAACCTGATCAAATTTGACCCAATTCAAAATGGATTCAACTGGGCTCCTCTTGCTAACCTGTCCTCACTGTTTAGTTCCTGTATATTACAAACAAGGAGGGGAATCATTGAAAGCAGTGGTAGGTTGCCCCCGGTTCGGACCGGTTCTATAGAATCGGTAGAAAAACCGGAGGGAGGCTCCGCCCACTGACCCAGACGTCATCAAGAAGCTTCTGCGCATGTGCAGAAGAGCATGTGTGAATGAAGTGAATGCACAAACGCACCCCAGCTGCAAATCGGTAGTAAAGGTAAGTAGAACCCACCACCAATGGGCCATCTCTTCCAAACTTTTCCCAGGAAAACATAATTGTGATAGCTTCCATCACTCAGCCTGAACCTTATTTTAGTCCAGTGGTTCTCCAGTTGTGGTCAGTAGACCATTGGTAGCCCATAAAGGCTCACCAGGTAGTCTGTAGTCTCCACACATTCACCACCATTCATGTGATTAGACCAAAGTCTCCTTGCACTTTTCTTCCTGGGTTCATTGCCAGTCAATTTCTTTGTTCAATTATACACTCTAGAGTGATTCTGCACAACTTCTGTTTCCATCAAAGAAATGTTCTCCTGTGGAGCTTGCAGCCAGGTGGTACTTGATATTTTGTGGACATTATCTGCAGTCCATGAGACTGTCACTACCCAGGAGGTGTAAGAGATTGCAATATATGTATCTCCCTTCTGTCTGCTTCCGACAGAACAGTAGACCAGTTGCTGATAGGATTGTTTCAAGTTTACCCATGTATGTTTTATGTGTGCTAAATTAATTTTTGATGTTGCTTTTCATGCTGGGTTGTTGTGACAAGTTTGGAAAAATTGATCAGTGGCTGAAAACAGGTTCACTGAAACCCAAAAATAATATTACAAGCAGTGATGCAAGAACAAAGGTTCAGGAATCTGGTAAGAGTGAATGTATTTCCACAACACTTCCAGATCCTGAGTTTGCACGTGCATAAAGAAAGCCAGAAAGAAAAGTGGGAAAATACAATTATGCACACCTAAAAATGCAGTTCCATTGAAACAGAGATCCTCTCACTCCTTCCCTTGTGTTTTATATTAGGAAAATATACCACAGTGTTTTTAAATAATCCCATAAAGCTAAGGATTGTTATTTTATGGCATGATGTGACACATAAAACAATCCAAGTGGTAAATAAACACTTAATTTGGGATTAATGATGGGGGGTTACACAAGTCTTTTAAAATGTAGGGGATGGGAAATCATATCAGATCAAAACCTTTATGGTCATTAAGCAGAAATCCAATTTAATACATAAAATGAATACATAATAAAAATAATAATAATATTCATATGGAGATAACTATACTTCCTGTCCTATGATGGTAGCTTCTCTATGTGAATCTGTGTTGTAAATAGCAAAAACCTGATATCAGAAATTTTTAGGCTTTATGCCAGCTATAAGGTAGATGACATAAAATTCTTCAGTATGACTGGGAAGATTATTTTTAAAATGGTTGGGGTTGCTATGATCTTGAATCAGAATAACACGCACAATCCCTAAGATGGAGCACCCAGTTCACTTAGGAATTTAGCAGCAGAAATTTTGGGCTCAATTGTGTTCATAAATTGAGGACTACCTATAGGGTTTTTTTTTTCCAGCTGGGTTTTTTTTAGCTGGGATTTAACCTGTCCATCATGCTTATTCTTAGATACACTTCTAGTAACTCCTCATTTTTGTGAATTTGGGATGAGTGGGGTGAGACTAAGAGATATGACTTCTCCATTGTGACCCCAGTATTTTGGAGTAATATTCTTCTGGAAACGAGATTGGCCCTGTTGCTGATTACTTTCTGGAAATATGTCCTGTCACAACTTATCTGGATAAATTTTAGAAGTAGACAATCTTATATGGCTTGAAACTTGGGAATCTGCAGGGTCATCTATCCCAGATTTTGTTAGCTCAGCTCAGAGAATGTCTGCTGAGGAGGCTCACCTACCAAGAGGCACAACTGGAGGGACCTCATAAGTAGGCATTCTCTGTAGGAATTCCCCTCCTTCAGAATAGCCCTCCTCACTTAAGGCGAGGGTGGCTTCCATTCTTGTGGCCTTCTGGAAGCTTGTAAAAAGTCAACTTTTTTAGAAGGCCTTTGGGACCCACTGTTATCGTGTTGTTGACATCAGTAATGTAATGATGCTATATATTAGGGTGGATGTTTTATTGAATTCTAATTGTTCTTGCATGGGCTTATGTTTGTTCCTTGCTTACAGTCTTCTATGACTGAAGTGGCTTCTAATCTCATAAATACATACCTACACACAGAGAGACACAGAGATACACACCAGACCCGAGGAGAGGGGGGTTAAACCGATACATTGTTCCGGGGCCCATGGAGCTCAAAGGGGGCCCAGGAAGGGGAAATTTTATTTAAAAATTTACAAAACCAAATTTTTAAAAAGAAAAGCAATATAGGATATATACTTCCTACTCTATACTTTGCGTGTATAGCAAAACCGCCTTGCAACCTTGTTTGACATAACCGTTTTTAATCTGAAACTCAGTGAACAGTTATTTATGTAATTTATTGAATTTTAATTTTGTTACTTATTTAAGTTTGCAAGTTTAGTTTCATTTCATTTATGAATATATTTTATATTTCATTTCAGTTTAGGAATGGTTATGAAAATCTATTGGATTGCATCAACTGAAACAGAATCTGTCAACATTATGAAACGAATCATTGATGTACTATTCCTTGGTGCACAAGCAAGCAAGAATACTTGAGCAATGTGAAACAGCTTTATTTTCTCCATGTGGATGTCCCACACTTAATTTGTGTAGAAATGGTTTTTGGGTCTTTGCTGAGCATGCATGGGGGGCATGCGAAGGGACCGCATGTATGCACAGGGAGGGGGCATATTAGTCTTCTTCCAGCACTTAATAATCCTCTCGGTGGCCCTGATACACACACGCACACAAGGCCAGGCAATTAGAGTGGCCTTTTAAAGTAGTTTAATGCTTTTGGTAAAAGCAGCTTCTATAGCCTGAAATTGCCTTTGGTGGCTTGTTTAGAACTGTCTGTTTTCTCAAAAGGTATTAGTACTACTCTTACAGATTAGCTAGATTGTATGGGGTGGGAATACAAGGAGTGTGGGGGGGTCTCAATCAAAATATTGTCACTGCTTTGTGGCTGAAACTCCACCCCCCCCCCGCCATTTTTGAAAAAAACCTCTTTCATAAAATAGCTCTTATAAAAAGGTTTCACATCTGGGCAGAGTTTTACACGTAACCGAGGACTATTAGTTCCCCAGAATCAATAAAGAATCTTGCAAAGACATTTATTATCATATAAACCTATGATCATGGTGTGCTTTATCTGTTGTATGGATTCTTGGCCTAAGAAGATAATATTTTATATGTACTGTGTTTCCCCGAAAATAAGACCATGTTTTATATTTTTTTGAACCCTGAAATAAGTGCTTGGCCTTATTTTTGGGGATGTCTTATTATTTTGGGGCGCATGGAGTAAGACGGGGCTCCTCTTGCCATTTTACTTGATTTCCAGCTCTGTCTCTCTAACCCCAATCAGAGGAAATGGCAGGGACCGGCTGCTCATGCATTTAAATATTTTCGGGGAGGGCTTATTTTCAGGGAGGGGTTATATTTTTTGGGGGGGGGCTTATTTTAGCGCATGCGCTCAAATGCCCAATTGGGTTTATTATCAGGGGATGTCTTATTTTAGGGGAAACAGGGTACTCGGCTGTTACGGTGTGGGGCAGGGATGGAGAAGGTTGGGAAGAGAAGAGAGGAATGATAAAGGATTGAGTGAGAAGAAAGATCTCGATCTCTCTAGATCTTGGATTGATGAGCTGGCTAACAAGTCTAGTGAGTTAAGAAACATGAGCCCTGCTTAATGCATGAGAAGTGTTAAATCTCATAATGAATTCTAGCTCAGCTGTTTTGTGACGAGATCAATCTTTTTCATTCCTGCTTGTTGGGATGGTCAGCCAGCACAGGGTGCTGAAAAAATATATCTCACTATCGTTTCTGTATCGGATTGTATTCCCTTGCATGGAAATTAGCCATTTTGTTCAGTACTAGAAGAAAAACAGGGATGAAAAAGAGAGGGTTTGTTTTCATCTAGTCTTAAGGCTGTGTGAATTGTCTGTGAAAAGCAAACAAGGGAATAAACTACAGTTGTATAGAGAAAGATCAAGAGGCTAAGGGGAGGGCTGAGACTCAGGAAGATAGGCCTTAGGGGCAACTGTCTCCTTCTGAAGATGTGACACTGGGCTGTGTTCAACTTGATCTTCACCATGTTTAACCTCTATATTTGGAAATATTGTAGGAACCTCCTTCCAAAATAAATCAAACCAGGCACAGTGCTATTACAGCTTATTGCAGCCCGCATACGATTCTCCCATTGCTGTTTTTGTTAGATAGGGCGAATGAGGAGACAAGAGCCAGGTCGAAGTGAACAACAACTCTTTAATGTACAGTGAGAATCCAGCAACTTTACAGTCTAACAGCCCTCCTTATATAGCTACTTGCCAAGTGTGTTAGCCAATGATCATCAAGCTTTTTCCCGCTGTAATTTTCCTCCAAAATTAGATACATAACACTCCTTCCCTCCCAGAAGGCATTGTACCAACTATTTACATACATAATTGCGCAAATGACTAGGGCGTTCCCTGATTCTAGTTGACCTTCACAATTCAGTTTGAGGCAGAGATTTGGGCTGGTCGGAGGGACCCTTTGTCTCCCCCAGCTCAGCCAATGGAACCTCCTGGAATTTCTCATGGGCAGCATACATTTCGGGTGGGCCTGGCTTCTCATGGAGGTGGCGCTGGACATTGAAGTCATCAGGTAAGGCCACTTCGGGTTTGAGTCAGCTGTTGGAGTAATGATTGGTGAGTCAGGGACTGGATTGTATTTGTTGTATTCTGGTTCGTCAAGCTCTGCCTGGGCAATATACTTTCTTAGCTGATCTATATGCCTTCTCCACACTTTCCCATTACTAACTTCCACAATATATGACTGGGGGCTGGTGATTTCGTGAATATGCCCAGCTACCCAGAGGGAACCCTCTGCATAATTTCTTGCGAATACAGAAAGTTTCGTATGGGGAAACTCCTGGTCCTATTTTCAGCCTCCATATTCAGGGGAGTAATTGGGATGGAGCCTATCTAGGGTGCAGTGGAGTTGTCGATCCATTAGGAGCTCCGCCAGGCTTCTTCCTGTTGCCATGCATGGGGTAACATGTTTTGCTGCTAGAAAAGTGTCAATCCTGGCCTGCCAATCCCCCGGACCAAATCTGGCCAGGGTCTCTTTGGCTGATCTGACCATCCTTTCAGCTTGACCATTACTGGCCAGATGAAAAGGTGTTGTGAGGGCCAGGTACCCCTCAAATTGCATAGCTGTGAGTTGAGGCCCATTGTCCGAGCCCAGCATGTCTGGTAGCCCATGCGTGGCGAATAGCCTCTGGAGTGCCTTAACTACAGCCTCTGCAGTGGTGGAATGCTTTAGGATGACCTCCAGCCACTTAGAATAAGCATCCACTACAATTAGAAATGTTTGTTCTGTGGAATGATCCCGTAAAGTCAATGTGAATGCATGGCCAGGGTGCTTGGGGCCTTTCCCACTCTTTGGTCTGGGCTACCAGAGGAGCTGGGCGAGATGCTTGACAAGGGGTACACTTAGCCACCCACTCAGCAATACAATTGTCCATATTCGGCCACCATACATAGCTTCTCGCCAATCCCTTCATTTGAACAATACCCGGATGGCTGATATGTAATGTAGCCAATACTGTTTCTCCCTTCTAGGAGAAGGGCGGGATACAAATTAAATTATTATTATTATTATTATTATTATTATTATTATTATTATTATTATTA
>WNWU01000056.1:1823775-1862357 GCA_012654045.1 Ptyas mucosa | reverse complement strand
AGGAAGGAAGGAAGGAAGGAAGGAAGGAAGGAAGGAAGGAAGGAAGGAAGGAAGGAAGGAAGGCTGGCTCAAACAATTGATCCCGTACCTGTTTGATTCCAGGTTTTATCTGCAAGATCAACATTCTGTAATGCTGGTCTCTTCTTTACTTGATAAGGCTAAATGTGAGATGTCATTTCTGATTCTTCCAACTTTCCACTGGTGACTCTATTGCAAACTTGCAATAGTTCTCTATGGTTCAAAATGTATCCGTAACGTGAAGCAATTAGAGGAATGGATCTTCTTCTTACTCAGCAGAGCAGCTCCTCATCTAAGATTGAATTTCAGGATAGGAGGTATCCAGTGGTGTGACACTAAAGATTCAAGTAACTCCTGTTCTTTCTTTTTCTATTATAACATTCAGGGACAGGAAACTTCCTGCTGAAACTAAACTCTGTAGAGAACTTTTTAAAAGCCACTTTATATTCCTGTTTTTGCATATTTGGATAGAAGTTATTGATCAATGTTTTGTGACTAATGAAACATCCTTCAGGTTCCATTTGATAGTCAAAACTTTCCTTTTGAGATGATGCTGTGCAATTACTGTATTAGAAGTCTGTTTATAATGTAGGAGTGCAAGGTGGCTTGTATTAGTTCTGTGCTCTGACTTTCTCTAAAAATCCAAGGCTGGTGTGAGTCAATTGTAGATTTTTATTCTTCTACCATGGGGTGGATGATCAACCCATCAATTAAAATACCCTTCTTTCATTCTTACCTGAATTGGTCAGTTCAGCCCATGCCACAACTGCTACATCCATAAAGGATGCTGTTGTTTTTGAAACACCTTGGTGGGGAGTGAAGGGATTTGGATAATAGATTCAAGACCCAACAGGGTTCATCCTTAGGTTAGAGTGATCTTTGGGATTAGATTGTCCAAATCATATACTTTCAAAGCATGATAAGATAGTGGCATAGAGGAGTAGACCTCTCTCTTGTTGCTGCAACTAGTTAGAAGTTGAATCAGTTGTTGGCAGTGTCAGGTCCAGCCTATGAAGCTGGTAGAATGTTCTTTATACAAGTTTACTTTGCATTTGAACTTTAATAATTCTCTGTGCCTTTGTTTGTCTCTCTGTGTGGGTGAACACTTTGGAACCAGGCTTCTGGGTCACTTCCGCTAAAGAACTCTACTAGTGGAGCTTTGCCTACAAATCTGTAAGACTGAGAATGAGTTTGCCCTCCATTTTCCTGGATCCAAGTGTTTTAATAGAGAATGATGCACACATTTTTCAGGTGGGTGTTGGTCTTAAAAGATATAGTGTCCCTCAATTGGGATGAAAGTTTCATTGCTTTTTATCCCAGTGAGCAATGTTCCCAACTTTTGATGATCCAAGCTTAATACATTCTCATTCTTATTGTTTGGTAACTCTAAATCAAGGAAACATATAGCCCTGCAGATCTTATTGGATTCTTATTTCCCTTTAGTTCTACTCAGCCTTGCCAATGGTCAAGAATGATGGAAATTATAGATCAGCATATAAAACATTTCCTGGCAGAGCTGTTCATAATGCTTATTATTCCATGGAATGCATTCCTGAGCCAGAAGAAATATTGGAAATTTTAAAATAGGTTTCTGGCTATCCCATTTGCCTTCTCAACCGTTTTGGTGTTTTGGTATCCTGATTCATAGACATATGTACAAATAGTCCTTGACTTACAACTATTTGTTTAATGACAGCTTGAAGTTACAACATCTCAGAAAAACAGACTTAGGACTCATCCTCAAAGTTATGACCATCATACCACCCCTGCAGTCATGTGATCACAATTTGGGCATTGGGTACATGGTACATGGCTCATATTTATGATGGTTGCAGCACCTTGAGGCCCCAGGATCACAATTTGCAACCTTCGCAGCTGGTTTCTGACCATTTGAAAAGTGTTAGTGAACTGCAGTAAAAATGGTCAGTCACATGATGACTAGCTTAACAATTGCATCACTTAGCGATCAAAATTCCACTCTCAATTGCGGTGATAAGTCAAATATTGTCTGTACTTGTCTCGCACATACTGTATTTTTCAGAATATAAGATGTACTATTTTCCCTCCTAAGAGAGGCTGAAAATTTGGATGTGTCCTATACTCCAAATGTGGCTTTTTCGAAGCTTTTTTCAGCCCTAACGAGGCGCTAGCGATGCTAGTGATTGAAGCGATCTCTGTGCTAAACTTTTTTTCAGTGAAGCGATTTTCCATGCTTTGCCTGCTCCCTCCGACTCTCAGCTGTAAAGTTTTTTTCCCAGCCCTAACGAGGCACTTGTGAAGCGATTTCAGTGGTTTGCCTGTTTTTCTCATTGCTTCTCTCTCCAAAGATCGGTTGTGCCTTAGAAGCTGTTTTTTATCCCCAAGCAGGGGATAAAAACCAGCAAACTAATGTGCTGAAGCTGACCAGACTAAGTATGCTAGCCAGATGAATACCTGGTAGGCAGATTTCCACCCCCTATTTTCCTCCCCAAAGACTAAGCTGTGTCTTATACCCCGGTGCGTTTTATACAGTAGTTTTTTTTTTCAGCTGCCATGCTAACTTGTACCTGTATTCGAGAGTTAGTTCAAACAATAAAATGCACAGCTACCCATAAACACAAGTAAGTTCCATACTTAAATTCTTCCTACTTATTTTTTATTAGTGATGTCCTCCTCTAGTATTTTGGGATGCTAGGGATCCCAAAATACAAAATAGCATTAAATATCCCTTTTAAGTTTCAAAACAATGAAAGTTTAATACTGAAGACTCAGCTGTGAAAAGATTAGCCAAATGAATCCATCATGAATCCTTAATCAAATTTACTTTATCCTTTAGTTTTATCGGCTGCATATATTTTGTAAAGTTGATGTCTACAACTGGCGTCATCATACATCAGGGAGGTCCTTCACTTCAACAAAGGCTTGAGCAAAGTGCTCCTTCAAAGCCAAATTAGAAGGTGGTACTCTTACAGCCAAGTAGACAAGCCGCATGTATTTGCTTTGTAGATGAAAAAAACCAGTGATATCAGAGCCAAGTTTCCCATCAAGGCAGAATGGCCACATTTAAAGGCTATTGGTTTTGAAGATTCAGCATTACCCCTAGATTTGGAGTAGTATGTCTCCAAAGACTGGTTGCAGAGGAACAATAATGAGAAAGAGTCGTCATCCTCTACTTGCAAACATCTTGGTGTATCTGATTGGCCCCTGAAAGGAACAAATAACTGGATTGAGATGCAATTTGGACTGATTTCTTATGTCCTCATCAAAGCATATCCCAACAGATTTGCACAACTCTGTTGATTGCAGTACAAGTCATGATGGCACAGATTTTGCCCACAACCTCATAAACTGGGAATTTGCTTTGTTGCTGAGAGTATGAATAAAACATAATTTTTTCCTTTCAGGGCTGTTAAAGATGCATTGTTTTGGAACCTGTGATACTCATAGCTACCCAATATTTAGTTAATCTGAAAAAATATATTATGCATATTAATGTGCAAGAACATGTATGAGTGTGTGCCTGTGTATAATAGCTGAAGTTCAGCCACAGAGGGATTAAATAACAATGGTGATCAAGGAGGTAGAACGAGGACATTTGGCATTTTCTCCCGTACCATGATGCTGCTTGCACAAAATAGGAAAACTCCATCAGTGAAAACTAAGTGGAGAATTCCCTCCTTGATGTAAGGAGGAAAACATCACTTTGACTACTCTTGAACCTAAACATTGGAATACAAAGGCCTGCAGGACAACCCGTTGTCCTGTTATTGCAAATGAGAGGGCTGTGAAAATATTTACAGACCACTCACATCCTGGACATAAATTGTTTCAACTCCTACCCTCAAAATGACGCTATGGAGCATTGCACACCAGAACAACTAGACACAAGAACAGGTTTTTTTCCGAACGCCATCACTCTGCTAAACAAATAATTCCCTCAACACTGTCAAACTAGTTACTAAATCTGCATTATTAATCTTCTCATCATTCCTATCACTCATCTCCTCCCACTTATGACTACATGACTGTAACTTTGTTGCTTGTATCCTTACGGTTTATATTGATATTGTTTCCTAGTATGATTTGATTGCTTATTTGTACCCTATGACTATCATTAAGTGTTGTACCTTATGATTCTTGACAAATGTAACTTCTCTTTTTATGTACACTGAGAACATATGCACCAAAGACAAATTCCTTGTGTGTCCAATCACACTTAGCCAATAAAGAATTCTATCTATCTATCTATCTATCTATCTATCTATCTATCTATCTATCTGAGTAAGAAAAAAGAATTTGGAAACTCATCTTTATATAAATGAAAGCCCAGGTTTAGAAACTCTATAGTCTATCAGCTGATTATAAAAATGCACCAGTCTTCATAAGACAGCCCTCCCTGGCTCAATCTTAAATTCTCTCTGAAAGTTGTAAACACTGCAGTTGTTCAAAAGTGTGAATCATCCTCCTGAGACCAGAATCCATATGGCACCAGGCTGTCTTGGTGAGAACTGAGAAGACCAGATGAAACGGTTGTATAAAATTCAACAGGCCAACTGGCACAGTAAGCTTTCATATTAAAAGTGCAAAAGCTCTGGGGATTTTCAGGCAGAAGGGCTGAGACTGGAGGTTACATCTGGCCAACAGATTATCACTAATTAGAATGGTATACAGTACAGTATATATGGTATGAGCATATACATACCAATACGTTCCTGTGAAAGGCAGTGCTTATAGTGAAGAAGATATAGATAGAGGAGATACTGGATTCTACTCCATCAAGTGACCTACTTTACACATTTTGTTGTTGTACATTTGTTAAATTGTGTCTGATTCCTCATGACCCCATGGTCCACGGCATGCCAGGTCCCCTTGTCCCTCACTGTCTCCTGGAGTTTGCCCAACCTCATGTTCACTACATTGATGACACTTTCCAACCATCTCCTCCTCTGCTGTCCCCTTCCCCTTTTGCCTTCAATCTTTGTCAACATCAGGGTCTTTTGCAAAGATCCCTCTCTTCTCATTAGGTGGCCAAAGTATTTGAGCTTCAGCTTCAGTATCTGCCCTTCGCAAGAACAGTCAGGGTTGATTTCCTTTAGGATTGACTGATTTGATCTTCTTGAAGTCCAAGGGATTCTCAAGAGTCTTCTCCAGCACCAGAATTTGAAAGCATCAATTCTTTGACATTCAGCATTCCTTATGGTCCAAACCCAGCCATATGTTATTACTGGACTACACGTAGTCCTCACTTTAATGACTGTTCTGTTTGACAACCATTTGAAGGTACAATGGTGTTCAAAAAGTGACTTCACAGATGGTCTTTGCGCTTACAGTATTCCCATGGTCATGTGATTGAGATTTGGGTGCTTCACAAATGCCTTCCAACAACAGAGGCAGCGGAAAAGCCAGCAGTAAAATCGCAAGTTGCACATGTGACTTCTTGCTTAACGACTGTGGGTGATTCACTTAACATCCACGGTGGAATTGACATTGTAAGTTCATTACCGTCATGTG
Organism: Ptyas mucosa; assembly: GCA_012654045.1. Classification (NCBI taxonomy): domain Eukaryota; kingdom Metazoa; phylum Chordata; class Lepidosauria; order Squamata; family Colubridae; genus Ptyas; species Ptyas mucosa. Next base: position 1,856,849 of record WNWU01000056.1, on the reverse strand, counting down.
ATGTCTTGCTTAACAACCACATCACTTAGCAATAGAGTTGCCAGTCCCAATTGCCATCATTAAACAAGGAGGGTTATAGAGGATTCTAATTCTTACTTAATGTTTTGGAGACAAGCATCAGAGTTCTGTGTATCTGCTCAAATATTTACAGTTTTCAGGGTTAAGAATTAATTCCTTCCTTCCTTCCTTCCTTCCTTCCTTCCTTCCTTCCTCCCTCCTTCCCTCCCTCCCCCCTTCTGCTCCCCTCTCCCCCCCTCCCCTCCCCTCTCCTCTCCTCTCCTCTCCTTTCCTTTTTCAAGCTGTCCAATCTGATTCAGAATAGATGTTCTGAATTAGTATAGTTACTCACCAAAAGACAACTTTTTCCCAAACCAGAATGGATTGCGACAGTTGTAACCAGGGAAATATGCAATGCCTTCCTCATGACGGCAGACACAGCACAGGAAAACTTTATTTCTGATTCATCTGATTCTGCAAAGTTTTAAAATAATGCATTAAACATAGTTTGTGGGAAGCAACTGCCATGTCTTTCTCTCTGTCTCTCTGTCTCTCTCTCTTTCTTTCTTTTTTTTCAACCATACCAAATTTATAAACAAATCAGAAGCCCATTTTAAAAATGTATAAGACTCTGGGCAGAAGCAAATGCTTTGAAACCCTAGTGAAATTTCTGAGTGGCAGGTGTTATGATCATCTGCTATCTCCAGTCTGCATAAAATTAGATTGATGAAGAAATGATATTTCAGCACTTTTTCATTCTTCCTTTTTTTCCCTCTTCCAATATTGCAGTTCCTGGAATCTAGCAACAGCTGCAACCAAGAGCACAGTTTGGCTGAAATAAGTGAACAAAAAGCTATAATTAGGAGTGTGTGTAGTTTATACCCAGGATTATGAGGTCAAGAGAGCTCACGTTTGGAACTAGGAAAAAGTGAATTCTATACAAATTACATACCCTGAAAATCTGTACACTTCTGCTAACTTTGCAAAATTCCTGTAGGGAGCACTTTACATAGCTTTAATGGGAAGGCAAGGGTGAAATCTACTTACCTTCCCTACTGGTTCCAAAGTGCACACGGTGTGCATGTGAACTTGCTTTGCTCGTGTGCTGACCCTTTGTGCATGCGCAAAACCCTTCTCTGCATGCACAGAGGGTGAAAAACAGGTTACTTCCTGATTAAAACCAGGAAGTAATGATGACCGGGTGGGTGGGTGGAGCCTTGTGCTGCCGTCATTACCGGTTCTCTGAACCAGTCCGAATCAGTAGTATTTCACCCCTGGGAAGAAGGAATAACCTTGAGGAACAGGAGGAAGAGACATAACCAAGACAATGATCAGATAAAAGAAATCTGAGTCTGGGGCAGAAATGTAATCTGAGAAAGCTTCTTAGACAGGATCCTCTCAAATTCTCGTGAAGATAAAGGGGAGAAGTTCATTCAGACAGATTCTTTTCCTATGATTTTATTATAATAAAAGTAGTATTAGTATTCATAATCTTGGTTTTCCTAAACTGCTCTATCTTGAACAGCAACAGTTTATTCTGAGAAACAATGGATGGAAACTAATTAAGGAGAGAAGCAACCTAGAACTACAGAGAAATTTCCTAACAGTGAGAACAATTAATCAGCGGAACAGCTTGTCTCCACAGGTTATGGGTGCTCCATCACTGGAGGCATTTAAGAAGAGATTGGATAGCCACTTGTCTGAAATAGTTAGGGTCAGTGGTGAAATCTAATTTTTTTTACTACCGGTTCTGTGGGCGTGGCTTGGTGGGCATGGGCATGGCTTGGTGGCTTAGTGGGCATGGCAGAGGAAGGATACTGCAAAATCTCCATTCCCACCTTACTCCAGGGGAAATGCCCATTCTGCAAAATCCCCATTCCCTCCCCACTCCTGGGAGAAGGATATTGCAAAATTTCCATTCCCACCACACTCTGGGGCCAGCTAAAGGTGGCATTTGCCGGTTCTCTGAACTACTCAAAATTTCCGCTACCGGTTCTCCGAACTACTCAAAATTTCCGCTACCGGTTCTCCAGAACCTGCTGGATTTCACCCCTGGATAAGGTCTCCTTCTTCAGCAGAGGGTTGGACGAGAGGACCTCCAAGGTCCCTTCCAACTCTGTTATTCTGACTTCATACAGATCAAAAGCAAACCTCAGCTACTTGTGAGAAGGGGGCATTATTATGAAAAACTATCAAGCCTCACCTCCATAATCTTTAGAAAATCTTATTCAACCAATCCACTGCCTTCTGACACTCCAAGCTTATTTGCCATTCCCATTTAAATTGCTCCTGTCCTGTGGTCATGATGATATGACTCTAAATTGGATTAAAAAGATCCTGCCCCGGGTGGGATACTTTGACAACAGCTTGGAAGGGATTCAGTTTGGATGGAAGCTGCTGTGTCTTCCCAGTGGAATATTTCTTCTTGCTGAGCCCTTCCACTATCTCTTTCAGGAAAGCGATGGCCAATACCTATACAGGTAATCCTCAATTTATAACCATTTGCTTACTGAACATTCAAAGTTATAATGGCACTGAAAAAAATGATTTATGACCATTTTTCACACCCTTGGTGTGCAGCATCCCCATGGCTATGTGATTAAAATTCAGATGCTTGGCAACTGGTTCATATTTATGATGGTTGCAGTGTCCTGGGGTCATGTGATCTCCTTTTGTGACCTTCTGACAAGCAAAGTCAATGGGGAACCATGTTGCTAACCTAACAACTACAGTTCACTTAAAAACTGTGGCAAGAACATTCTTAAAATGGGGCAAAACTCACTTTACAGCTGTCTCACTTAGCAACAGAAATTCTGGGCTCAATTGTGGTTGTAAGTCAAGGACTATCTGTACATATATGTATAAATGTACAGTATATGTATATACAGATATACAGATACAGTATATAATGCTGGAGTTGTATTGACAATACTGATGGTTCCCAAACTGTGTGCCCTCAATCCTGGTGTACCACAACAAACTCACAAGGGTTCTGTGGGATATTTTAAGTTTAAAATATTTAAAAATTCAATCTCTATCAGACATCATACAAATTACTAGCTTGAGGTAGTTCACTGATTTGGCCTAAGGGCACAGGGAAAAATTACTGTCCTTCTGCAAAGCAGACAATGAACTGCTGAGTTAGCTTGCAACCAGCTGTAGGCCTGAGGGACTGTTAGCTTTACCAGGTAGACCAGGTGGGAAACATGACCAGTTACGCTAATTCTAATTTATTGTCAAGCAACATTAACAGAATCTTGCAAGTAAAATATTCTCATTGCCACCTTTGCAGCCCAAGAAATAAGGGAGGGTCCCTTCTGAGCTGCTTGCCTCACCAGCTGTAGACTCTGCTGTCTCTTATCAGACCATCCCTGGGCAAAATTTCCCCACCTTTTCTCCCAAGGTCTTTCCCACATACAATTTCAGGGAAGGAGTCTGGAGGCAACACACCAGGGGAAGGTATACTTCAGATGCAGAGAAATGCAAGCGGAAGTCACTTTAAAGGTGAGTGGAGAATAACAGAAGGTGATGATGTTCGTTACTTTCCACCTTTCAGAAAATTGTTCCCCTTGCTGGTGATAGGGCAACCCATCAACCAGGGGTGGGTTCTAAATTTTTTTACTACTGGTTCTGTGGGTGTGGCTTATTTTGTGGGCATGGCTTGATGGTCATGTGACAATTCTTTAGAATTTAGCAAAGGTACTGGTCTACCAGGCTTTTAACTGCTTGCAGAGCTGTACCGGTCTACCCATTTATTTTTACAGGCACTGGTCTACTCATGTATTTTTGCAGGCACCAGTCTACTCATTTGTTTTTGGAGGCACCGGTCTACCCCCAAACTGCCTTTTACCACTGATCAGCTGTAGGGTGGCCCTTTGAAGCCCTGTGGCAAGAGTTTAAACAGTTTTTTTCCTTATAGCCCATCAGCTGGGACTCAGGAGGCAGCAACAGATTGGGGGTGGGGCCAAATAAAAGGTAAGAATAACGCGGGTGGTGGGCAGGTGAGCAGAACCGGTTCAGTGATGTCATATTGTCACCGCTACCGGCTCGGCGGAACCAGGCGGAACCGGGCGGAACTGGGGGAACCCACCACTGCCATCAACACAAGTAAGTCTTTTCTCAAACCAACTTCCTGTTTCAAATGTGTTTTCCAGGGATAAAGACTGGAAACTGAACTGGTGTTTGCTAATTGTGAAGGTTAGGGATGATAATCATATTAAGTTCTGCATTGAGTACTGTGTTTTGCAGTTTTCTGACATTAATTGTCCAGAATGTTATAGGTCTGTGATGGCGAACCTATGGCACGGGTGCCACAGGCGGCACGCGGAGCCATATCTAAGGGCACACGAGCGTTGCCCTCACTCAGCTCCATTACACATGTGCCCACTGGCCAGCTAATTTTCGGGCCTTCCGGACCCACCTGAAGTCGGGAAATGGGCTGTTTCTGGCCTCCAGAGGGCCCCCGGCCTGTTTCCGGCCTCCAGAGGGCCCCCTAGAAAGCCTCTGGAGCCTGGGGAGAGTGAAAAATGGGCCCACTGTGCCATCACATGTCAAAAGCGGGGGGAGTACGCACATGTGCGCGGGAGGGCGGAGCACGGGTGGGCATTAAATTATGGGTATGGGCACGCACATGCACGATCCCCCTGCTCTCCCCCTGCTTTTGGCACACGACAGCAAAAAGGTTAGCCATCAGTGTTATAGGTTCTCCTGCTTGAGCAGGGAGCTGAACTAGAAGACCTCCAAAGTCTCTTCCAACACTTTGGTAATTCTGTAAAGTGTATAATCTTGACTTCATCCATGTTTTGATGTCCGCATAGCAATAGTTGCTCTAAATGGGGCCAACATGCAAAATAACTGAGAAAGTGTTGCTAATATGGAATTCTACCATTTGCCTGGTACCAGCAGACACAATCATAATCATAATCATAAGTTTATTTGTCAAGCATATATAAGATAACAGGTAAAAGTATAATACATGAAAAGAGTAAGTAAAAAGGAATATTAGGATAGGGACGGTAGGCACGCTGGTGCACTTATGCATGCCCCTTACAGACCTCTTAGGAATGGGGTGAGGTCAACAGTAGACAGTTTAAGGTTAAAGTTTTGGGGGTTTGGGGAAGAAACTACAGAGTCAGGTAGTGCATTCCAGGCATTGACCACTCTGTTGCTGAAATCATATTTTCTGCACAAGAGAACAGATTCAGTCACTGACTTGTAGTCCTTTGAAGACCAGGCCAAACTAACCAACTTTCCTAGCATTTCACAGGTGAAAAGAGGAACGTTTGGAAGTAAAATCTACTCAAGACTGCTTCTGATACCAGAGACTCAGGGGTTTTTTTTGCTACCAGAATGGAAATCCCCTTATTTTCTTATTTCCAAACTGGTCTTGTGTCTTATCTATTTTATCATTCTCAATTTAATGAGCTGTCAGGTTTTCCTTTCTAGTTGTCTGTTCCAAAACTAGCATAGAAAGAGAGAGAGAGAGAGAGAAAGAGAGGGAGGGAGGGAGGGAAGGGAAACAGCAGAACCCTTGAAATATTCTAAGAACAGTTAGCTTTGAGCAGCAGATGGGATCCCTTCCCCACAATCAGATTAAACTGTATTCTTGAATCGGCAGAAAATACATTGGTGTGAAATCCACACCGGATCCCTGTCCTACTTTAGTCATTTAGTGTTCTTCCAAAGTAATGGGTGATAAATGAGATAATAGATATTACACACCCTGATGCAATCTTTGGATGGTGTCAGACTGAGGGACGGGATTTTTCCTTGAACACTGGTGCAATTAAGAGTAACAGAGTAATCTTGTTCCTAGGCCACCTCATGAAATGAGGAGGAAAAGTGTTATGTTTGTCCTGTGGTTCAGAGGTGGTATTGAGCAGGCTCTGACCAGTTCTGAAGAACCAGTAGAGGAAATTTTGAGTAGCTCGGAGAACCAGTAAATACCACCTCTGACTGGCCCTGCCCCCATCTATTCTCTACCTCCCGAGTCCCAGCTGATCGGGAGGAAATGGGGATTTTGCAGTAACCTTCTCCTGAGTGGGTAGGGAATGGAGATTTTACAGTATCCTTCCCCTGCCACGCCCACCAAGCCATGCCACACCCACCAAGCCATGGCCCCAGAACCGGTAGTAAAAAATTTTGAATCCCACCACTGCTGTGGTTGGATGCGAGTGAGGATACTGTTTGAGAAGATATACACAAGTTCGCTCAGTCGAATCTTTCTCATTAATGTGAGTTTGGTTCTGTTTCTATATAGATTGTAATGATCACTTTGAGCTTGTATGAACACCATACCTTAGCGTATTCATATTATGCCAAACAATTTATGGGGGAAGGGGGCGTGAAGTATATTTCCTCTTCTTTGAGGAAATTCATAAGAAATTCACCTCACTTGTAAATTATACCCTTTTGCCTTTACCTTTCCTCAGACTTTCAGCTACCTCGATGCTTTTGATTTTTCCCCCCTTTTTTTCCCTTTGATTTTTCCAGATGTGATCCTGAGCTATTTGTTCTCAGGAAATATTTGCTTCATGATTGAGGTGTTATTACCATTGTGCTATTAGCTATGAAAAATCCTAGAGGGTTTATATATGTTGGGCTTGGTGTTCTGCCTTGTTTTGGTTGTATAACTAGGTTCTGCTCTTTGGTGTGGCATTGAGGATGAAGGTCAAACAAAAATAGCCTTTTTTGCTGTAATATAAATTTGGGGCTTCTGAACAAAAGAAGCTACCCTTTCAAATGATTAAAAATATGGAAATTGGAGTGGTTGTGTAGAGACTTGTTTATTCAAACGAGATGGAAGCAGTAGGACACATGGTCAAGGCCGGTACATTTCAACTGAGAAAAGAGACTTTTTTTCAGATGAAACAGTGGAAAACTAGCTGCAGCTTCGACCAAATTTGATTTGTTACGTTCAAGGCAGGGGTGAAATGCTCCCGGTTTGGATCGGATCGCCCGATCCAGTAGTGATGGAGGTGGATGGTTTGGAGAACCGGTAGCAAACATCCCTGCCCCCCCCCCAGCTGAGCCGCGCAATCATCAGAGGCTTTAAAAAAAAAAAAATTAAAGCATTTTTTCTACAGCCTCTTAGGCCGAAAAAATGCTTTTAAAAGCCTCTGATGATCCCAGCTGAGTTGCCTGATTGTCAGAGGCTTTTAAAAGCATTTTTTTTACAACCTCTTCAGACGAAGCGGTTGTGGAAAAATGGTTTTAAAAGTAAAAAAAAAAGTTGCCCATGCCCACCCAGTCACATTACCACACCCCACCACCACCAAGCCACGCCCACAGAACCGGTAGTAACAAATTTTACATTTCACCACTGGTTCAAGGCAATCATATATTTATTTTATTTTTTTATAATTACAAGACTGCATACTTGCAGATGTCTCTGAGAAGCCTTAAATGTATACATATGAGGAATCTAAAAGTAAAACCAAGAGTATCTAATGAATATTAGTGCTAGGTTTACAGGCATAATATTGGGTTGTTTAATCTGGGGTTAGATCAGAGGTGTCCAACCCTGGCTACTTTTAAGACTTGTGGACTTCAACTCCCAGAATTCCCCAGTCACTGGCTGCGGGATTCTGGGTGTTGAAGTTCACAAGTCTTAAAGTAGCCAAGGTTGGATACCCCTGCTTTAGAACATTTTATCCCTATTTGTAAAATGGAGTCTATGTATACACATACTGCTCATATTCTCTTTCTACTTCACTCAGTTCATAGCTCTTCTCTGCTCTTGGACCAGTGGTGGGATTCAAATTTTTTTACCACCAGTTCTGTGGACGTGGCTTGGTGAGCGTGGCATGGCTTGGTGGGCATGGCAGGGGAAGGATACTTAAAATCTCCATTTCCACTCGATCAGCTGGGACTCGGGAAGCAGAGAATAGGTGGGGGCGGGGCCAGAGAATAGATGGGGGCTGGGCTCCAATCTACTCAAAATTTCCACTACCGGTTCTCCAGAACTGGTCAGAGCCTGCTGAATACCATCTCTGTCTTGAACCTTAGACAACAGCAGTCTAGGAGGAACCAAACTTGATTTAAAATAATCAGTGGTGCTTGCAGAGTGGGGCAGGGTTAAAAATGGGAAGAAGTTGGATGGAGCATCATGATGCAAACCTCACCCCTTTCGTATGTATATGCACCAACAATGCATACACATTTAAAAGGGGTATGTCAGTCTTACTAGGTAGACTAGACAGGAAATAGGAGTAGATGAGCTAATTCTACTTTATTGTGAGATTATATTAACAGAATCTTGCAGGTCTGAAAGTACTTCTCTCCCATTATCTCAACACCCCCAAAGCCTAGAGTGGTTTTTTCCCTGATCCTCTTGCCCCATCTACATTCCAACAGTGAGCTAAACTGCCTTTTATCTGACCATTTCCTTGGATGCATGTCGCTGGCCTGTCTCCTAAGCTCATCCTCACATACTAATTTTACAAGGTGACTGTTATGTCCTTATAAGGACATCCGCCGTGGGATTGGCTGATGCCACCGGCGGGAGTTTTGAATAGCTGTCATTGGCTGGCTGGCTTGCTGGAGCTGCATAAAAGGAGGCTCGGCAGCACAGCCGGCAGTTCTGTTTCTACTTAATAAAGTGCTGAAGGACTGCAGCTGAGTTGCGTCTGTTTTCCCTGCACTGATCTAACACTGGCGATGAAGGACGAGCAAAGAACCAACGACAAACCAGCAGGCACGATTGCCACCAAAGAGAGCTGAATCACTGAAGCAGAATCGCCAGAGCTGAATCACCAAGCCATGGCCGGACCACAGATCTCGCTGGCACCTTTTGAGCCGAGCCAGGAGAAATGGAAGTCCTTCATGGTCTGATTCAGACAATTTCTGGCAGGCAGCGGATTCACGACCTGGACGACAACAGGAAAAGAGACTTGTTCCTGGCTCACTGCGGCTCCAGGGTCCTGGAAATGGCCATGGATCTTGTGCCACTGAGAGACATCGAGCAGATGCCTTGGACTGAGCTACAAGATGTTCTCCAGGAACATTACGCCCCATCGAGTACCCCATTAGCCAACCGTTTCGAATTCCATCAGCGGAACCAGCAAGACGGGGAGTCATTCAAAGATTTCATGTCAGCGCTACGAAAGATCGTGGCAAGCTGTGAGTTCGAGAATGTGGATGTCCAGCTGAGGGACCGAATAGTCTTCGGGATGAAGGACAGCTTGGTCCAAAAGAAACTCCTCAGCCGAAAGAAAGTATCCCTAAAAGAAGTCATTGAGGAAGCCACAGCCGCCGAATCTTCTGATAGAACAGCAGCCACGATGAGACGATCCAAGGGAATTCACAAAATCCACAAGGATTCCCGACACTCTTCAGACGAGACCACCACTGGGTCTGACTCTGAAGTTGAAATGGATGTCCATAAGGTCACAAGACCCCAATGGCAGGAAAAGCCGCAAGATGGCGGCCGGGAAGAACGTTGTGCCAGCTGTAACGGGGACCATCCACGCGCCAGATGTCGCTGGCGGGATGCGACCTGCAGACGTTACAGGAGAAAGGGCCACATTGCTGAGGCATGCAGAGCAGCAGAACCAATTATAGAGGCTCCAAGGATCACGGACCACGAATACCAGAGGGCATCCAAACGGTCCCAATACCCTCCGACGAGATGGAGGAAACTATGAAAAAAGCAGAGGGATCCACCAGACCACGATTGCACATGCAGCCGCCAAGGGATCCGACAAATTCCATGTGACTGTCATCGTGGAAGGAACACCATGGAAATTGACTCGGGGTCACCTTACTCCATCATAGACTGGGGGCAACTGAAGCGGCTCAAACTGGCGATTTCAAAAAGAAACCTCGAGCCACTTCACGCACGATTCATGGACTTCGGAGGGCATGCCATCGGAATCCTGGGGAGGACCAAGACCAACATCCAGTTCAAGGATTTCACTGGGGACCTGTCCATCGCTGTAGTGAAGGAGACCCGACCGACCCTAATAGGAGTGGAGTGGTTCAGGCCACTAGGGCTCACCATTGGCGGCATAAACCAAATCCAGCAGAATTCACTCGACCAGCTCCTAGATGACTTCAAGGACGTCTTTGACGGGAGCTTAGGTAAATTCCTGGGGAAACCCATCTCTTTCAATTTAGACCCCACAATTGTTCCCATTCGACTTAAGACCCACAGAATTCCTTTTGCCCTCCGGCCTAAAGTTGATAACCAGCTGGACAAATTAATCACCCAGGGCATTTTGGAACCGATTGATCATGTGGCATGGGAGACCCCCATTGTGACCCCCATGAAGCATGATGGATCTGTGTGCATCTGCGCCAATTATAAGTGTACCATTAACAGGGTACTTCAGTAGAGCACATATCCTGTGCCAGTGGTGCAACATCTGTTGCATTCACTCAGCAGCGGGACCATATTCGCAAAACTGGACCTGGCCCAGGCTTACCAGCAGCTGCCAGTGGATGAAAAGACTGTGGAGGCGCAAACCATTGTCACACATAGGGGCGCATTTAAGTGTAACCGCCTCCAATGTGGAGTCAGCGCTGCCCCTGGCATATTCCAATCTATGATGGAACGCCTTCTTCAAGGCATTGCTGGGGTGGTACCATACTTCAACGATGTACTAGTCTCCGGAGATTCAGAAACCCAACTAATGGAACGACTCAGGCTTTCCCTGCAGAGGTTCCAGGCGAAGGGTCTAAGAGTCCGACAGGACAAGTGTGTTATCGGAGTCCAGGAGGTCGAGTTCCTGGGCTATTTAATTGATAGCAAGGGCATCCACCCCACCAAAAGCAAAATTAAGGCAATACATGAAGCTCCAGCCCCCAAAACGAAAACAGAGCTTCAGGCTTTCTTGGGACTACTGAATTTTTACAGTGTCTTTTTAAAACAGAAAGCCACTGTTGCTGAACCACTCCATCGACTCCATCGACTCTTAGGGAAGGCGGTCCCTTGGAAGTGGGGTGAAGAGGAAGAGGCAGCGTTCCGAAAGATCAAGCAACTCCTCTCATCAGACAGTGTCCTCATACAGTATCATGAGTCACTTCCCCTGATCCTGACCTGCGACACTTCACCATATGGAGTGGGAGCTGTTCTCAGCCATCAGCTACCCAACGGTTCTGAAGCCCCCGTCGCATTCTTCTTGAAAACCATGTCCTCAGCAGAGCGGAACTATAGTCAATTGGACAAAGAAGCCCTAGCTATTGTAGCTGGCATTAAATGGTTCCATGAATATATATATGGTAGGTTTTTTACAATTATTACAGACCACAAGCCATTGCTGGGTCTATTAGCTGGGGACAAGCAGACACCCACATACATGTCGCCCAGGATGACACGCTGGGCCATCTTCCTCTCCGGGTACTCCTACACGTTGATTCACAGACCCGGAAAGAACATCTGCAACGCCGATGCTCTTAGCAGATGCCCCATCAAAGAACCAGTAGTAGACCCGGCACCCACCCTCGGGCTGTACCACATTGATGAAGACCAACGATGCCCAGTATCATCGACCATGGTGGCCAATCACACGCAGAGGGACAAAATCCTCAAGCAAGTACTTTCCTGGACTTTGAGGGGCTGGCCCATTGGAAAAGTGGGTGAAGAATTCACCCCATTCATGCGTAGGCAACAAGAACTGTCTGCGATGAAAGGTTGCCTTCTCTGGGGTGACAGGGTGGTGATTCCTAAATCCCTGCAGAAAAGGTCATTGGAGACCCTGCACAGCGGCCATCTGAGGATAGTGAGAATGAAGGTGCTGGCATGGAGCTATGTCTGGTGGCCAACACTAGACAAAGACATCAAGGCTTGGATCACCAGATGTGACCCGTGCCAAGCAACAAGCCCAGTGCCCCCGCAAGCCCAGCTGATGGAGTGGGAACCACCCAGCAGCCCATGGTCGAGGATACATATCAACTTTGTGGGGCCAGTGGACGGGAAGTTCCTCCTCATCGTAGTCAATGCCTTCTCGAAGTGGCTGGAGGTGATAGCGATGACAACCACCACAACGGAAGCCACCATCAAAGCTCTCCGCCGTCTGTTCACCACGCATGGCATGGTGTCGGACAATGGCCCGCAACCAACTTCCAAAATGATGGAAGATTTCCTGGCAGAACAGGGCATCAGACACACCCTCATCGCCCCGTACAGACCGGCTGGAAACGGGCAAGCAGAGAAAATGGTGAAGCTCACAAAAGACACACTCACCAAAATGGACTCACAGGACTGGCAGGAAAAAATTGATAAATTCCTGTTTGCCCAACATATTACCCCACACTCAACCACCAAGAAGAGCCCAGCAGAACTCCTGATGGGGAGGAAGCTGCGATCCCCGCTAGATCGGCTCCATCCCCAATACAACCCAAAAGAAAAGCCGAACGACTCCCAGCCGCCACAAAGTTTTGTAAGTGGAGACCTGATTTTTGCATTAAATTTTCAGGCCCCACCGAAGTGGATAAAAGGCCAAATCGGAAGAGTGACCAGTCCGAGGTTGTACAAAGTAGAGCTGGATGACGGATGGACCTGCAGGCGGCACATTGACCAGGTCTGGAAAAGGTGGAGGGAAGTCAAAGAAAACCACCCCGATGAGGTAGGCCTGCAAAACCCCAATGAGGTAGGCCTGCAACACCCTGACGAGGTAGGCCTGCAACGCCCTGCCGAGGTAGGCCCGTACCAACCAGGCTCAGTGGGCCACCTCCACTGCAGCGGGGAAGATGGAGTAGACCGGCGAACACCTGGCAGAACGGACCGTCATCCCGCCAACAACGATAGCTGACAATTCCACAGCAAAGGGGACTTCCACGCTACCCAAGTAGGCCGGCGACATCCCAACTGGGTAAGCCTACACCCACTTGGCGAAGTAGGCATCCGACACCCCGGCAAGAGGGACTCGCACCACACCAGCAACGGGTCTCAACGCTGCCCCAGCCAGGGAGACCTACACCACCCCTGCATGGGAGGCCTACTCTACTCCGACAGGGTAGGCCAGCACCACCCCTGCAGAGCCGGCCAGAGACAACCTCAACAAAAAGCAGAAGCTCACCCATGGGGAAGCCCCACCACCACCGATGGGGGGAGACCCCGACAGAGAGGCGAAGAGAAGGGAAGAGAACTGAGGGTCCTACCGAGTTTCAGCTGTCCAGTCCGACTGCAGGGGGACTTCATGAATCCAGCCAGAGGCACTAGGCGAGGCCCCGGACACTCAATAAAGTGCTGAAGGACTGCAGCTGAGTCGCGTCTCTTTTCCCTGCGCCGATCTAACAGTGAAACTTTCATTGCAACATCCTTGTCTGCCACTTTGAATGTTGACTTCTCTGCAGATGCAACTGAAAGCAATGGGCATTTGGGGAATTTGGGAAACACGGATCTCTTGAGGAACAATCTCATCTGAAATCAACAAGAAGATCCTTCTCCTTTCCTCAAATGATGCTCCTGGATTAATCAGTAAAACTGAGACTATTATGCAACCCAAAACTGGATTGGCTTTATATGCTGCATGTGGGCCTGATGGCTCAGCAGTTAAAGATGCTGAGCTTATCAGCTGGAAAGCCTGGGTTTGAGACTCGAGTACCGCACGACAGGGTGGGTTCCCATTACTTGCTCCATCTCCTGCCCACCTAGCAACTCAAAAGTATGCAAATGTGAATAGATAAATAGGTACCACTTTGGTAGGAAGGTAACAATGTTCTGTGCACCTTGGTATATAGTCATATTGGCCAAATGATCATGGAAATGTCTTCAGACAATGCTGGCTCCCTCAATTAAGAAAGAGAAATGATCATCACCTCCTAGAGTCGGAAATAACTGGACAGGGGAAACCTTTACCTTTCTCTTTATATTCTGCATAGGATGAACAGGCAGTCTTTTTTCCTGGCACACATGGAAAGTGACTCATTTGAGTTGTTCTATATGCCAACCACACCTTAAACTGGGAAATAATCATTAAGAGAGAAGGAGAGCCCCATTGGGCTGCTGGCAAAACTATGCACAGTCTGTCTATTGATTCAAAACAAAAGCAAGAGCAGATGCTACCCATAGGAAAACAGCTACAGTTTCTATCAGAGTGATAGACAAACACAGAATAGGGAAATCTGATAAGCAGTTGAGTGAACACCCTCCCCCCCCCAAAAAAAAATATAATAACATTTTGGATGCTAGACATGGTGCAATTTGTATAGACTTTCTCACAGCGCTATCACAAATTCTAAAGGAGTTGGAATTGATTTATCCCTGTAGTTTGGATAATGAGAGATGAATTGTGCTTTGCTTTGAATATGGGTCTTCGAGCTGACTCACATATTATGTTTTCCAAGCAAAAGATGGCCAGGAAAAAAAAATTGATGTGAATATTTTATGCACATTCATTACTTCCCTGTAGCCAGTGTTCCCATTTCTGTTCGTGTTCTTAACTGCAGGCAGAGCTGTGCTTAAGCACAAAGCAACCCAATGACTTACTTGCCTAGTAGTGAAGTTTTGAGGTGTAGGAAAGGTCACCACAATCCTCGGAGGAGAATCCATAAACAGCTGTGTGTTGTTGTCGTGTGTCCCCCCCCCCCCCCAGGTCTGTGTTTGGGGTGCTTTGTGTCTGATGCAAGAATCTTTCATTTCCTTCCTGTTCCTGTAGCTGCATGAGAAATGGGCAGAACACAATCAGTTATAGTACTTTTATAACAGCTAGCTTACATATTGTTAGGCCTCCTTCTATGGCAGAGGTCTTCAAACTTGGCAGCTTTAAGACTTGTGGACTTCAACTCCCAGAATTCTCCAGCCAGCATAGCTGGAGAATTCTGGGAGTTGAAGTCCACAAGTCTTAAAGCTGCCAAGTTTGAAGACCCCTGTTCTATGGGAATAAGTTCTGGAAAAGTGCACTCTCTCTATATATATACTGCTCAAAAAAATAAAGGGAACACAAGCAGAAGATATCCGAGATCTGAATGAATGAAATAGCCTTATTAAATACTTTGTTCTTTACATACAGTAGTTTATACACCGCTCAAACAATTAAAGGGAACACAAAACTACTGTATGTAACGAACAAAGTATTTAATAAGGCTATTTCATTCATTCAGATCTCGGATGTCTTCTGCTTGTGTTCCCTTTATTTTTTTGAGCAGTATATATTAATACAGATTTTTAAAAGAAGTGAAAGTGACAAGAATTTGGCCAGTTTACCAGAGGTGGAATTCACATACTGTAGCAACCTGTTGTGCGTGTACCATCCGCACATGCGTGCGGTGTCACAAAACACAGCAATATAGGATGGGATTGCACCCGGGCGGGTGGGAGGGCGTAGGTCGGTGTTAGACACAAGGGGGGAAAGTCAGTCAGCAAAGATAGCAAAGACTTTGTGAAAATGCAGAGGATCGGTGTTTGCTTTCTCAGCATGAAGAAATGAGCTCAAGAAGCAAGAGTCAACCAATTGGGGGCTGTAGGAAACTCAGTTTGGAGCAAGCATCCATTCCTTATCATGCCCACACACAGGGTTGAAATTCAGAAAGGCTTTTCTTAAAACAGCTTCACTTCAACTTTATGTGTAGAAAAATCTCAAGAATTATGGTTATCCAAGCGACAAGACCAATTGGCTTAAACATTGATTCAAAACCAAAAGGGGGAAAGACAAAATATTGATTAGAGAAGTTTGTGCAACAGAGAGAAGAAATCTTGCTGCACTGCCATCATGAGTAGGAACCGTAAATAAATGACTTGATTTGATTTGGACTTTCAGCACAGGGGAAGGCATTAGGTGCCTACTCCATTGACATGCAGAGCTCTGCAGGTGCCTGATGATACCAGTTATCGTCTATAACCAGGGTCTCCAACCTTGGCCACTTTAAGACTTGTGGACTTCATCTCCCAGAGTTCCTCAGTCACCTTTGCTGGCCGAGGAATTCTGGGAGTTGAAGTCCACAAGTCTTAAAGTGGCCAAAGTTGAAGACCCCTGGTCTATAAAAAGAAAGAAAAGGCTTTGTTGTCTATTTACCTTTAGTTTTGGAATAACTGGTTGCTTGATTGTTTGGTTCTCCATCCCAGTATGGCCATGGGAACTTTGTTTAGGTATTCTTGTAAGTTTGGTGTAGTTGTTAAGGCACCAGTATAGAAACCAGGAGACTGTGAGTTCTAGAAAGGAGGAATGGCACCAGGAGAGCTTGAGTTTTAGTCCTGCCTTAGGCACAAAGCCAACTGGGTGATTTTAGGCTACAGTAGACCCTTTCTCTCATCTCTAGGATGGAGCCAATGTCAAACCATTTCTGGAAAACCTTGCCAAGAAAACTACAATTTTTTTTCCAGGTAATCTCTAAGAATCATACGCTACTAAACAGAAGGTTGGGTGGGGGAGGGGGGAAGGCACTCAGAGAGTCTTGTACATGTCGGCAGCTCTGAAAGTCAAAATTATAAATAAATTCCTAATGCTTATACATAAATCATTACATACGAATGAAATCTACCTTTTGAAGAATGGATTGCTGCAAATGTGAAGCTAGGGAACATATTTCACAAACACAGGAAATTGGAGAAGAGTTTTTCCAGTCCTACCCAGCCCTTTCATCCGGTAATAGAAAACAACAGTGGACCATTTCAAATGATACAGAGAATGGCTCCCATTGAGGTTGCTTATAGAGGCTTTCTAATACGTATTTGCCAAGAGGCACTGTCAACAAAATAATGCTATATATTGTTGGCAACATTAATTTAAAAGAGGGGTTGAAACTACAGCCAATGGTTTGAAGGGCATTAGCAACAGGCATCAATTATTAGCTGAGATAGGGTATCGGGACATGATTTTCTGGGTTTTACTTACTTTCCTACAGTTAATAAAGATTTTAAAAAACAGAATTAAGATGAAGGGAAGCTTTCAAACCTTCATTATTTAGAAGCTTTTTTAAAAAAAAAAACCCAATGCAACAGCTGTTTCTATGGAAACGGGGGCAAGCCAGTCTTCACAAAGGAAAAAAGAAATGGAGAGGGTTCTTCTTCAGATTTCAGTTTCCACAGAAACATGCATCATAATTGCAGTAAATAAACTTGGTGTTATACTCTTGAGCTAACTCTAGGGCACAGCGCCTGCACACTGAATACCCCTCATCTCTCTTGACAGCTAAGTCAGCATCCATATTCCTATGACCAAAGACGAAATTGTTCCTTACTTTACTCCATAGAGTTATATTTAGAGCCATGTATATAAAAAGCAGTATAATTTTTGACCGCTGCCCTCCTCTCTCATTTCCTTTTAACAAATCTGATTAAGGGTCAAGGAAGAAGGAGAGCTCATTTAATTAGCATGACCAAGAAAACTGTTGTCTACCAAAGTATGTCTACCAAAGCCACATGAGAAATGTGACCTCTTTCAGAGGGCTACCGTGTTTCCCCCAAAGTAAGACTCTGTCTTATATATTTTTTGAACCCCAAAATAAGCGCTTGGCCTTATTTTCGGGGAGGTCTTATTATTTTGGGGCATGTGGAGCAAGATAGGGCTCCTTTTGCTGTCTTACCTGATTTCCAGCTCTGTCTCCCTAACCCTAACCAGAGGAAATGGCGGGAACTGGCTGCACATGTGTTTAAATATTTTTGGGAAGGGCTTATTTTTTGGGAGGGCTTATTTTAGCACATGCACACACAAGCCCAATTGGGCTTATTTTCAGGGGATGTCTTATTTCCGGGGAAACAGGGTAGTTGTTTGTAAACCTCTACGAGACCAAAGAAATAGGAGATATATAAAATCATGTACGTATAAATAAATAAATAGCAGGGTGACAACATGCGTGAGAACAATGCATCTTTACCTCAGGAAGAACCTGGATAGGAAGGAGAATCTCTGCCATTTAGCTGGACAAACATTCTTCATAAGGTTGCTAGATATTTATGAGATTTGTAGATAGAGCAACCTATGGAGATGGTTTATTGTTGAGACAATTAATTAATAAGAGCCAGTTTGGTTTAGTGGTTAAAGCACTAGGCTAGAGAAGCAGGAGACTGAGTTCTAGTCCTGCCTGAGTCATGAAAGCCAGTTGGGTGACTTTAAACTAGTCACTCTCTCTCATCTTAATCCATTTCACAGGGTTGTTGTTGTGGGGAAAATAGGAGGATGAAGAAGAAGTATTTTTTTAAAAAAATTCTTATTTATATGCCGCCCTTCTCCGGAGTCTCAGGGCGGCTTACAATGCGTTAAACAATAGCCTTCATACTTTTGTATATTTTATACAAAGTCAGCTTATTGCCCCCACAAACCGGTCCTCATTTTACCCATCTTAGAAAGGATGGAAGGCTGAGTCAACCTTGAGCCTGGTGAGATTCGAACTTACAGTAATTGCAGGCAGCTGGATGTTAAATGTTGCCTTAGTAGGAGGCAGTAGCCTCCTACGCCACTCATGCTCCTATTGTGCATGTATTCACCACTTTGAGTTATTTATAAAAATAATAAAGAAGAGATATAAATAAAATAAAATAAAATAGACCTACCAACTTCTCCAGATTTTATCTGCTTCTAAGAGGCATGGGGAGTTTTCATCCCCTGACAGGACAACCTCCCTATAAATGAGGTTCTAATTACAGAGCCAAAAAAAAGGAAAGTTTTTAAGAGAAGGTATCCCTTTTAATAAGGTGTCTGTCATTAAGTACAAATGTAGCCTGTTGGCCATAAAAGAAACAGTTAAAGCCACATTGAAGAAAGGTATTCATTAGATCACCTGACTGGGTGGCTCAGTGGCTAAGACACTGGGCTTGTCGATCAGAAAGATCGGCAGTTTGGTGGTTCGAATCCCTAGTACAGGTCTCCTGCGTGAGCAGGGGTTTGGACTGGATGACCTCCAAGGTCCCTTCCAACTCTGTTACTGTTTTTTTTTAAAAAAGATCAATTTAAAGTCATATGTCTATGGAGATTCTTAGTCATCCCAGTCATTGTTTTCCCAAAGGTGCTTTTTAAAAGGCAACTGGACTTTCTTTCTTTTTATTCCTTGAAGACTTTTCACTTCTCATCCAAGAAGTTTCTTCAGTTCGGACTGAATCGTGGGGAATGGAAGGATTTATATTTCTTTATAGTTTTATGAGTTCTTCAATGGGACAGCTGATAAACAGTTCTGTAAAGTAATTTGCATTGGAGGAGGGGAGAGTCGATTTGGTGTAGTGGGTTAAGGTGCTGGCCTAGAAACCAGGAGATCGTGAGTTCTAGTCCCACCTTAGGCATAAAAGCCAGCTGGATAATATTGGGCCAGTCCAGTGATGGGTTGCCCCTGGTTCTCACCGGTTCTATAGAACCGGTAGTAAAACCAGCGGGAGGCTCCACCCACCAACCCCAATGTCATCAGAACGCTTCTGCGCATGCAGCCCCATTGCGAACTGGTAGTAAAGGTAAGTAGAACCCCCCCCTTCCAGGGCTAGTCACACTGTCTCTCTCAACCCAATCAATCTTGTAGGTCCAGTTATGTCCAGTTACTTTCCAGATGAAAGTCCAGTTATGGGGAAACTTAAAAGGAAGAAGGAGCATGTTGTATGCTTGCTGCCTTGAGTTATTTATAAAGCAATAGGCAGGATTAAAAAAATAAATAGCAGGTATTCAGAACATAGATGCATTTTTTTTACAAGCTTGGATAAAATGTGGGAGTAGGTTACAGCACACCAATTAAGTTCGCTCTTTACTCTAAAGCAGGGTCAGTTTGCATCAATGATTCCTGGAAAGCACAAGCAAATGATTGGACTTGCTGGCTGAAGCAGAGAAAACATATAGTCTAACACATGGGGAGCAGTATCCAAGTTGGCAAAGTCTGTTCTAACTTACAGACAGATTGTGAAAGTGTCTTATGCCCTTCTTGTGTTTCATACTTTATTTAATTGTGGGCTGCGTGTTCTATTCATATACAGCATTGAGTACACTTGATGTATAATGAACGAAGAAGTGCAAAAAGCAAGATGACCTTGAGGTACGGGTACCTTGGCAAACTTGAGTCAGCATCGCACATGGCAACACGCATCCCTAAAGTTACTTAACTTCTCAATGGCTGCTAGTTATGATGTCCTTGTTTTCTTGTGCCCTAGAATTTCTTTTGTTGCTTTGTGCCTAATTCTAATTCTCCTTGTTCTTTCCAAAAAGAAAAAAAAAAGCATTAAAAATCTCATAAAATCCATGAATCAATTGTACAGCTTGATATTACTCTTTTCACCGCACACATGCACTGTACAAATTTTAAAACTGAGTTGTCAGTTATAATTATACCATTATAATATTTTTTCAGGGCCATGTTTTGCACAGTTAATTCCAAGCTTAATAATACTCATTAGTGATTGCCCTGTGACAGCCTTCCTACATCCAAAGTTTTTCTTAAGCCTTCTGCATACTCCTGGTCTCAGCTGGCAGAGGAATCTTCACAACAGTAGCACAAAGCAATCTTCTCCAAATTGTACTCCCTCCATCTCTGTTTTCCAGGGAGTTCTGTTGAAATACAAATAGAATAGGGACTTAATGTATCAGGCACGAGAATATTTTTAGTTAGTATAGATGCAGGCTACTCGAACTCCCCTAAGTCCTCCTTGTTAAATTAACTCTATGTTCCATAATTGTATCAGGTCATGCTCTTTGTTGTAAAACAATAGTACATTCTCTGACCCTCCAAATATTGCTAAATTACAGTTCCCAAGAATTCACCCAGTTTGGTCAAAGGTGAGGAATGTAATGAATTGGTAAGCAATCAGTTTCCCACTCCTAGCCTAGAGTTTCTGAGTAGGTGGTGGCTTGCATAGAGCATAGCTTTTAAGCTTCTAGCTGCCTTCTTTCAGTGTTAAAATGATAGAATCACAGAATCATAGGGCTGGAGGGAACTTTGGTGGTCTTCTGGTCTAACCTCCTGTCCATCCTGGACATATGGTTGTCCAATACAATAGCAATAGCTCTTAGACTTTTATACTGCTCCATAGAGCTTTACAGAACTCCCTGGGCAGTTGACCATGTAACCATACTGCTTCCAACAATCTGGGTCCTCATTTTACTGACCTCAAAAGGATGGAAGGCTGAGTCAATTTTGAGCCCGGTCAGGATCAAACTGCAGGCTGTGGGCAGAATTTGTCTGCAATACCGCACTTTTTTCCATTTCTGTTTTGGGGTCTTTGATCCATTAGAAGTGGCTCTATAAGGGCAGTGGAGCAAATGGGTCCCAAATCCCCCATAGTTCCTTCTGCCCTTCCCCAAGCCTTTAGCATTTCTGCAAGCAGTGAAAACCAGAATCTTAGTGAGCAGATGCTGTGATTTTCCTTCTGAATCTTTATTTTCCAAGGGATCACGAAGGCCTTTGCTTTCGTCCCTGAGCAAGGAAAGGAATATCCTGTTAGGCAGGTAAGCAACTTCCTGGAATATTAAGTACTTCTTCCATTCTTCAATCATCACAGCCGATTGTTATGCCAGATGCATCTCTGTCAGGAATCGAGATGTTTAGGGAGCTAAACAAATACACGGTAGGGAGGAAGAAAACCTATGATTGGCAGCCTAGATTTGTAACAATTCCCCAGGGAGTTTCTTCCATCTTAAAGTCTCTAATGTTGGACTAATGTCAGAGTTCTGTATGTCAACTCAGAGGGACTACTCGGTTCCCGGTTTCTCTTTTCATAGATAAAGGCATACTATAACTAATAGAAGTGAAGTGCAGAAAGATTATGCTCCACATCCCTCTTACTGGGTAATTTGCAAAGCATTTTGTACAAACCCAGCACAATCCAAAAGGGTGAAAAAACCCTATACATTTGCATTTAATAAAAAGGCAGACACAATCACATGACTTGTTTTCCCCACCCTAATACATAATTCCCTCACCTCAATGTTCAGAGAAATGATAATAATATAAAAGTAGCTCAAGAACTTATTTTAACATGCATCCAGTGATGGGGTTCAAATTTTTTTACTACCGATTCTGTGGGTGTGGCTTGGTGGGCGTGGCATGTCTTGGTGGGCGTGGCAGGGGAAGGATACTGTAAAATCTCCATTCCCTCCCGATCCGCTCGGGACTCGGGAGGCAGAGAATAGATGGGGGCGGGCCCAGCCAGAGATGGTATTTACCAGTTCTCTGAACTACTCAAAATTTCTGCTTCCGGTTCTCCAGAACTGGTCAGAACCTGCTGAAACCCATCTCTGCATGCATCCTGAATTACTGTTGTGTGTAAAGAGACTTTAGAGAGGAATGTTTTTCAACATTGGCAACCTTAAGAGATGTGGACTTCCAGAAAGTTGCTGCTGGGGAATTCTGGGAGTTGAGGTCCACAACTCTTAAAAGTTGCTAAGGGTAAGAAGCACTGCTATAGAGTAAGGAGTTAAATTGCCCGATTATTTGAAAGTTGACCTCCAACTTTCTAATATCTTATAATATTAGACTAAAATTATACATTGAAAAGAACCAGGAACCATAATTGAAAAAGGCCGTTCCCTAACAATGTTCATAATGTCTACAATTCATACTGTCCCCTTTCTACCCGCAATATCTAGCTCACCGTGCCTGTTGCTTTGGCAGCATAACATTTTCAAATTACTGTTCCTGGTCATCGCTGACTCACATTACAATGAGTTTAGAAATTATGTGTTCCATGAACGATGAAAACAACAAAGAGAGAGTGTAATAATCTTTGGGGAAATGTAGATTATCAGTTGGGGCAGGAACCCTCCTGACTCTTATTATTTAGATTCCTTAAACTCAGGGGTGAAATCCAGCAGGTTCTGACAGGTTCTGACAGGTTCTGGAGAACCGGTAGCGGAAATTTTAAGTAGTTTGGAGAACTGGCAAATACCACCCCTGGCTGGCCCCAGAGTGGGGTGGGAATGGAGATTTTGCAGTATCCTTCCCCTGCCATGCCCACCAAGTCACGCCCACCAAGCCACACCACACCCACCCAGCTCACAGAATCGGTAGTAAAAAAAATTGGATTTCACCACTGCTTAAACTATCTTCGACTAAAGAGGAATTAGAATGGGCTTATAGATTGACAATCAAGCACAATCAAATAGGAGAACTCCACTAAAGTAGAAGCAACTAACTGGGCTGAGAGATAGACTACGTCCCTTGTCCCATGTTAGTGGCAGACTGTTCCAAAAATGAAGAAAGAAATATGATATTGAACGAGTAGAAATACTAAGTTGAA
Source organism: Ptyas mucosa (assembly GCA_012654045.1). Classification (NCBI taxonomy): domain Eukaryota; kingdom Metazoa; phylum Chordata; class Lepidosauria; order Squamata; family Colubridae; genus Ptyas; species Ptyas mucosa. The sequence goes on along the minus strand of WNWU01000056.1, from coordinate 1,833,766 downwards.
GGGATATAAGAAATAAAATATGAGTTGTTTAATGGACATAAGAAATCCTGTTCATTTTATCATGTATATGTACACATTTAATCTTGCTTCAGGACTCTGAAACAACAGAGCACTATAAAAAAGAATACCGAGTCCACTATAATGATCAGTGCTAGAAATTAAAAACTCAGGTATTTAATTATTCCCTGGTGGCAAAATTTAGATTATATATTTATATCATCTTAAAAGCAAGGCTACTATACAGTATAATCAAATGTCTCCACCATCCAGACCCAATCAATAATTTACAATGCAGTGCAGATTATGATCTTGTCATTCCTGGGAAATAGGAAATAATCTGCATCTTTCAGGTTTCTTAACGAAGTCTCAGAGTGAATACTTCAAAAGATAGTTAATTAATCCTAACCGAAAAGGTGAATTATGTAGAATAAACTCATGCCACAGAAATAATGCAGGATCAGGCCTTCCCTACCCTGATTCAGATGAGTTGGATTGCAACCCTGCGACTTGGTGGCGCAGTAATTAGAATGCAGTACTGTATTACAGGCTAAGTCTGCATTCCACTGCCAGGAGTTTGATTCTGACTGGCTCAGGATTGACTCAGCCTTCCATCCTTCCAAGATGGATAACATGAGGACCCAGATTGTTGGGGGCAATATGCTGACTCTGTAAACTGCTTGGAGGGGGCTGTAAACAGTGGTGGGATTCAAGTAATTTAACAACCGGTTCTCTGCCCTAATGATTTCTTCCAACTACCAGTTTGCCAAATTGCTCAGAAAGTTAATAACTGGTTCTCCCGAAGTGGTACGAACTGGCTGAATCCCACCACTGGCTGTAAAGCACTATGAAGTGGTATAAAAGTCTAAGTGCTATTGCTATTATTACTAGCAAGCACAATATGAAAGTATCTGAATGGAAATTATGAGAGAAATATCTTAGACTTTTGGAGGGCACCAGGTTGACGTGACTGACATAATATGAGTCATTGAAATGCATGGGATTCCATGGCTATTCTGGAAAATGTCCAAATGAAAAATCTGAATTCTGATTTCCAGTCTACAGTCTAATCTGGTCAAAACCGTCTTGCATTTTTCTTCTGTCACTATGTAGGGCATGTCAAATTTTTCAACTTTCAATTTCCAAACATTTGGGAAAAGTTGTGACACGCCTTGGGGATTGTAAAGGTATTTTGATTACTTTAATATAATTTAGATGTGCTTGGTAAGTAACTCCATAAATATCATAACCGCTTAACATTTCGTTTGTTTCATATTGCAGTTAATTGATGACTCTTCTGTTTAGCTCAGGACCAGTTTAGCTCCACGTGCCATAAAAATGTTAACATGTAACTCTAAATTTCCCTCTCATCTTTATTTTTTTCTTACAATTCACAAATTCCTCAGAATAGTATCAGGGGCGGGTTCCAAATCCCGTCGCTACCGGTTCGCTCATGTGTGCGTGTTGCGCTCATGCATGGGGCCTCCCCCCGCTGTCACTACCGGTTTGCCCGATCCGGTGCAAACTAGTAGCAACCCACCACTGAGTAGTATATCTGAGATAGAATTGTGAGAGAACAGACAGGTTCCAGAAAGGGGGAAAAAAATCATTATCATAATTGCTAACACATTGAGCTTCAAGCCCAAAATGCATTTATTTTCTCAAGTGCTTAATAGTAATTGCACCCTGTATTTCATGTACTAGGCAGTGAGTCAATCAGAACCCTGCTGTTAGCTGCTCTAGCAGATAGATGTTTATTGATTTTATAGACGGAGAGATATGGGATGACTTTAGTGGCCATAAGAGTATTCGGGCATCGATTTCAATCTCCTCTCTTAGGCAGTAAAGTAATAATTTTGTGCTTCTCTTCTATAGATAGCATAAGATGACTCAGAGAGCACAGGGAAGGAGTTCTGCTTTGGAATTTTTATTTACATTTTATGATGGAATTTGTTGGACTCCTGCCCCAATAGTATAAATTATGACCATACTGTAGCTAGATGGCTTGGCAAAGTGTAATGCATTTTAAAGTGTGACTTTGCTTATGGCTGCTCTGAATCATGGAATTCATGAATTCCATAGGTTTGTGCAAAGTTCTTGTGGCTTTCCAAGCTGTTGCTTTTGATTCTTATGGATGAACTAATGTTATTCCACGTCATTCTGAAAATGCTACCGATTGAACTCCTGCCTTCCGTCATATGTTGTTTATAGTTGATATTCGGGTCATTCCATGTCAAGTGGTTTGATTTCAGAAAAGCAGCCCTGCTTGACCATCATGAATTTCGATGAAATTTTGGGTGAACATGCACACATGACCCCAACAAACATTGGTAAAGTGTTACGTGTGCTGATGCAATATTTGCGGAGATATACTCATTTGTGTGACCCCATACCACAGCCTTCTACAGCAAGACTCTGAGGTTCTTCCCATTGGGTGTATTTTTCTTTATATGCATTGTTTTTACAAGACATCCAGAATCATCAAGAAGTCATGCAGCCATGAGATTTGATAAAATAAATAACAAATAAATTACCATGTGGCTTGACTGGGTGCTCATATTTGGAGGTGGCAGAAAGAATATCATAGCTGATAAGCAGCCAAATGAAAGGATTTGGATAATAGCAATAGCAATAGCAGACTCTTATACTGCTCCATAGTGCTTTACAGCACTCTCTGAATGGTTTGCAGATGTCAGTATATTGCCTCCAACAATCTGGGCCCTCATTTTACCCACCTCAGAAGAATGGAAGGCTGAGTCAATCTTGAGCCCCATTGGGATCAAACGCCAGACTGTGGGCAGAGTTAGCCTGCAATAATGCATTCTAACCACTGCACCACCAAGCTGCCTAACCTAATTGAAGGCACTTGTCCAACAGCAAAGAAGTGAGTGTTTGGCACAGAGCAGCTATAATAATGTGACACTTCAGACTGATAGTGGCACAAGATGTGGCCTAAGAAAATTATTAACTCAGTCCAATGGGGGATACTTTAGGTTAGGACCAATTATTTAGACCTGTCTTTCCTTAGTTAAAGTCAATGGGCAACACAGAGAAGATAAAAGTACCCAGAAAACTGAATGGTTGTAATTTGACGAGGACCTCAGCTGGATAATTTGTAAAAATAGCAAAATATGGCAGTAAAAGAGAAAAACGACGGTTTTTCTCTTTTGTCTTTTTCCAGTTTGCTTCTTTACTCCTGAGTCCAAACAGAATCCTTTCCCATCTTTTCTGGCATCAACTAAACCTTGTTTGGGAATTTCTACAACTATGTTGAAAGGGGAAACTATGTCCTCTTGACTATACCTTGAAAGTACATCATTAATCATTCTTTTAAAAGCATGATCCAGCCATTCTTTTGCTCCAAGGCCATAACAGAGTTCCCTAATTTCATATTTATCCAATCTAATGTTAAAATGTTGTTTTCCATCTTCTCCCAACCTAAGCCTTGCTGAATATATAACATGGGCCTTCAAAGGCGGTTGTGCGAATGACAGCAGAATCTTGATTCTGCCCTACTCTTTCTTCGCTGGTTTCAGCTGCTTCAGGCATGGTTCCTCTTCTCTGATCACTGGTAGCTTCCCTCCATGACTATTTTGCCTTTTGCTTCAGGAGGAATCAGGCACCAGATACCTGACTCAAACCATTATTATCAGGCTATTCAGATTCCTAGCTACATGGATAGCAGAGTAGTGCCGTCTGAAGTGGGACAGTCTATCCACCAGTCTCTCCCCAACAGCTATTTTTAGATTGAGAGAGACATAGAGTATGAATGAAAGTTCAAAAGAGAGCAAAAAAGAAAATGAGAAGGATGAGAGATGGAAAGAGGCAAGCAAATGAGAAAGCATACAAGGGAGATTTATGTGAGAAAGAGATTTCTTTCTTTATTTTATTTATTTATTAGATTTGTATACTGCCCTATTCCCGAAGGACTCAGGGTGGTGAACAGTTAAATGATAAATACAGAATACTGATATTCAGAAACCAATTAAAAATACAATTGAATAGTTTGATTTAGAATGGAATTAAATTAAACATCTCAAATTTATAGGGTAGATTCAGATTTAAAGAATTTAAAAGTGGTTTTAAGGGAGGTTAGGTCAGGCCAGCTTGCGTGAATAGGAATGTTTTGAGGGCCCGGCAGAAAGCCCGAAGATCTGGGATTAACCGTATTTCTGAGGGCAGCTCGTTCCAGATTGTGGGTGCTCCCACAGAGAAGGCTCTCCCCCTGGGGGCCGCCAGTCGACATTGTTTGGCCGACGGCACCCTGAGAAGTCCCTCTCTATGGGAGCGTACTGGTCGATGGGAGGTTATTGGTGGCAGAAGGCAGTCTCATAAATACCCCGGTCCTAAGCCATTAATGGGGTTAATGGGGTGAGAGGGACATATTGATTATAATAGGTCAGTGCCTCTCAACCTATTCTAAGATGTGTAGACTTCAACTTCCAGAATACCCCAGCCATCATGTTGACTGGGGAATTCTGGGATTTGAAGTCCACAGATCTTAAAGTTGACGAGGATGAGAAACACTGCAAAAGTGATGGACAGACAATGGAGCAAAATAGAATGATGAGATGTTAATGGTGAAGGATGATGGAATGGATGATGGTGCAGAAGCTGGTGATGGAGCTGAGTCAAAACTTTTCTTTTTGACTCTATGGCCTTGCATGGGGAGCACAGAGGACCACACAACCATGGGGCTGGCTAGTCACTTGACTGGCTGTAACAATCCAATGTTAAATGACCATTTTAGGATTTCCCACCCTTTGATGTTTAATTGTCATTATTCTATAATTTTAGAATTTTTTACTCTAATTTGTTTTTTAATTGTCATGTTAATTTTTGTATTTTGCTTTATTTATTGGCTATATTATATTGTACACCATCCAGAGCCTCTCTTTAAGAGAGTTTAGAAATATGCAATATAAATAAATAAATGAATGAATGAATGAATGAATGAATGAATGAATGAGTGGTAGAGCAAGTGAGAGAGATAAGAGAGAGAGAAAAGAGGAGGTAATTAAGAATGTGATGGACAAGAGAGGGGGGAGACAGAGAGAAATATCGAAAGGGAAAAGTGGGGCCATTTTGGCCAAACAGGAGAATCCAAAAATAAAAAAGACCACTCTGAAGATTTGATACTAACAGTCAAAACTCACTCATCCTCTAGCGCTGATCCTGTCCCACTTCCACGATAAGGAGAGTGATTGGTACATGATTCCCTCCGCCCCCCGAATCCACCAGTTATCTTCCTTAATGCATCCATCCTGCATTAAACCTATCAGGACAACTCCATTTCCTTACTTCATCACTGAAACAGAATAAAAATCAAATTTCAAAACACAGAAATTATGTTGGTCATTTTTCTGTCACTTCCCCGACTGGGGAAAAAAAGTAAATTGATACCTCTGAGAAAACGTAGGCTTTTTACTACCTCAAACTATCACTTGATGTGAGTTGACTTTAAAAGTAGTTGTAAGGAAGGCTTTCATATCAGTATTTCTGAAAATATTTTTTGCCTCTTTTATGTCCTTCCCAAATGTTTCCGGAGAGTCTCCCAAGCATCTCCCACCCTTTTCAAAATTGCCAGTTTTGAAAAGAACATCTCCCAGTGAAATCAGTACAAGCCATCTCTAAATCATTTGTAGGAGAACTTCACTTAAAGGTTATGATTTCAGTTTACAATAGTAATTCTTTATTTTCAGGATAGCCGAAGGTGAACTCTTGTCCCTGAAATGCTGCAGTTTTAAGATATACATGCAGTAAACAGAAGATATCACCAGGCCGATGCGGTGGACCCAGTGGTGGGTTTCAAATTTTTTTACTACCGGTTCTGTGGGTGTGGCTCGGTGGGCGTGACAGGGGAAGGATACTGTAAAATCTCCATTCCCTCCCCAATCCAGGGGAAGGTTACTGTACAATCCCTATTTCCTCCCGATCAGCTGGAAGGCAGAGAATAGATGGAGGCAGGGCCAGTCAGAGGTGGTATTTACCGGTTCTCTGAACTACTCAAAATTTCCGCTACCGGTTCTCCAGAACTGGTCAGAACCGGCTGAAACCCACCTCTGGGTGGACCAGAGAGAAGGTCAGCCTTAAACCATCATGTCCCATGTTACAGGTAGTCCTCGGCTTACAACAATTCATTTAGCGACCATTCGAAGTTGCAATGGCACTGAAAGACTGACTTACAACTGTTTTTCACGTTTAAGACATGCAGTAGCACCATGGTCATATGATCAGAATTCAAACATTTGGTAACTGACTCATATTTATGATGGTTGCGGTGTCCCAGGGTCATGTGATCACACAAAGGTGATCACATGACTCTGGGATCTTCTGCCTAGCAAAGTCAATGGGGAAGCCGGACTCACTTAACAACCATGTTACTAACTTAGCAACTGCAATGATTCACTTAAAAACTGTGGCAAGAAATGGGGCAAAATTCACTTAACAATTGTTTCATTTAGCAACAGAAATGTGGTGCTCAGTTGTGGTCATAAGTCTATGACTACCTGTATTTTGTGCACATTTATTGTTTTAAGGGGCTGTTCTATTTCAAAGTTTGAGAATCATTGCTTCAGGGAATATATATAAGGAAGTGGCATAGCATTAAAGTCATAGTCTTGAGAATGCCAGGTAAAATCTATTTCATCTATATTTGTATAATGGTTTAAGGTCTCCTGCCATCCATACCTCCTCAATATAAATTATCTAAATGTCAGTCATAGGTTATTGGACTTGATGTCAAAATAATGTTGTTTGTGGTCCTGCAGTCCTAATGGCCTTTTCTGGTCTTTAATGTCTTATGAATTTAGTTACTGAATTTAACTCTGAGTTTTATGACATTTGTGAAAATGCTGTGACGGATCAGCCTGAGTGCAAGTGATAAGGTTTTTACTTTATCCTGAAATCTACTCCTTACTTGGAATGACAAATAATAAATTCATCAAAGTACCCAGGATGCCTGGAATGGCTTTTGCTCGGTGCCATGCCGAAAGAGTAAATACATACATCAAAATAATGCATTCCTGCCAAAAGTTCAAATAATGCAATGGGCGATACAAATGTGGCAGACAAGTCTAACAAATTTAATCTAGGAAGTCTAAGATGCAAATTGGAAGCATGTAATGAGAAGGGGGGGATGTTGTGCCAGAAATAGAAATTAGATGCTAAATTTAAGTTGGTGAGAAAAATAAATGCCCAACATTTCCCTAGATAAATTATCTAGGACTATTTAAACATGTCAAATTGCTTCAGGAACCAAAAGGAAAAAAATATCCTGTAAAATTGGGGTTTAGTTTCTTTATTGCTTGCAATTATCCTTAGTTAAGCAGTTTAGTTAAGTGATTTGCCAAACAGTAATTTACTCTGCTCTGCATATCTATAGCAGCCACCCAGCAGCCTTAAATTTCTGGTAAGATTTGAAAAAGTATCCGGGTATAATTTTACAAAACTGGGGGAATGATAACCAGCTAGTTATTAAGGGGTGTATGTGTGTGAGAGAGTTCTTATACAGCCTATGTTGGCTTTGTTCGCAGAATGTGTTTTGCATCATGGTTAATGAGTACAAAGAATATTTTGTGAAAGCTTTTTTGCAAGGCTTTGTGAAATCAGGAAGACCCACGCTACAGTAAATACAATATGTCTTTTGCTTTATATTTTTAACTCTTTAAAATAAAATGGAAATGGAGATAACTGTTACTCAAAAACAGTGAGGTGTGGCTAATCCTTTCTCTGTGCTTCCATTCTTCCAAAAATCAATATACATCCCCATTTCACATCCTCAGGCTATTGCCTGTGACGTATGCTGCAGAACAATGAGATTTTTTTCCCCATAAAATGGCATAGAAATGGATGGACTGCACTCTGTATTCTGCACTGTAAGCCTGATCTAGAGGAAAAGGATCTTTTTCTCAGGGGAATAGACACAAACAAACACACACACACAATGATGGCCTATTTAATATCATATTTCATTTGCCCCTAAAGCAAAATCTTGCCAATTTATAGGTTTAAAAGGGATTTGGGGCAAGCATTTTTAGCAGGATCTAGTGATCTCTTTTTGAAATGATTTTTAAGCATTTCTTTGCAAAAATGTCTAGTAAGTCACCTCTTCCTTTCTCTCCCTATGAACTGATTTCACTTCTCAGCGATGTCTTCACTTTTCCAATCCAATTTTGTGAACTGCATGCGGGGATGCCATCAAACGCTAACTGCGATCCGTAGGAAGCTGTGTGAAACTCTCCATTCTGCTTCTGCCTCAAGCCTTGCAAGTTTTAATAAAAAGTCAGGGTTGGAGCAAATGAAATCCCAGTTGTGGCTTTTCTCTGGTAACCTTACCAGTTTGTGGGAGTTCCAGTTCCTAATGAACTTAATGAAATTAATTGGGAAAGTTGAAATTCTTTTTTAAAAATTCTTATGCACCTTTAAAACACAATAGGTATTTAATTGGACAAGGGTAAATTTAATTTTCTACATATTCCATGTTCTGCTCAGTGCCTCCAGTGTAGTTTCTGAATACTGTATGTGACACTTATCCTACAATTAGAAGGTAACTTAAGGTTGTTGAAGTTTAAGAATTCTTTATACCAATTCTTTGTCCCATTAGCTTCAGGTCATGTTCTGAGCCAGTTTGGTCTAGTGGTTAAGGCACCAATCTAGAAAGCAGGAGACCTTGAGTTCAAGTTCCGCTTTAGCCATGAAAGCCAGCTGGGTGACTTTGGGCCAGTCACTCTATCTCTCTCTCTCAGCCTAATCCACCCCACAGGACTGTTGTTGTGAGGAAAATAGGAAGTAGGTGTACTGGATATGTTTGCCACCTTGACATGTTTGTAGAAATAATAAAAGGCAAGATACAAACCAACCAACAAATAAATGTTCTCAATATGTTCTCAAATGTTCTCATGTTCTCAACCTGAGTCAAGGTTGACTCAGCCTTCCATCCTTCCGAGGTGGGTAAAATGAGGACCCAGATTGTTGGGGGCAATGTGCTGACTCTGGAAACAGCTTAGAGAAGTCTGGAAAGCACTGTGAAGCGGTATATAAGACTAAGTGCTATTGCTAATATATTGAAACAATTGTCAATTATTATATGTGCCAGAATTCAGCTACTGTACTCAGTTTCATGGCTTTTTAAAATAAAGGATAAACTGTACCACTTATACCGAAACCTGGAACTTGGTTTAATATCAAAGTAAAACAGATACGAGAGAGAAAGGTTTGCTTCCCAAACCCCAGGAGGTACTTCATATTAATGCAGCCTTCCAATGCATTGGGCCTACTAGTGATTATTCTGAATTTGGCAGGATATTTGATTAGAGATTTTAACTCTATTGAATGAGATTCTGCCATAAATCCTGGCTTATCCTATCACAGGATAGGAAAAGTTTAGATCTGCCATTGTTTCCCCACTCAACATAGGGTAGGTTCTCACAACATAAGTAGCCTGATGTATATAAGCTTATTCAAAAGGCAGGTGAGCAGGGAGGGGATGGCAACAGAGGGCAGTGATGGGGAAGGGGAAGAGATAGGTGGGGATAGTGGCAGGCGGATCCTGTGATGCATTGTGTGAGCCAGCCTGGCTTCCCTTGAGCAGATTGTACCACAAGAGGCTCCTAGAAGTTCCTAGAAAGAAAAAAAGCTTACATAAGTTACTGGATAAAGTTGGAGATAGATTAAAGCCCACCCAAAAATTAAAGTATGTGGTAAGATTAATTTCATCAGCCAATGATGTAATGAATGAAATGTATAAATATTTGTTATGAAAGGATGCAGGGCATGCTTGCTTTATGACATTAGTTCCAAGGATATGTTCTTTATCTTTGTGCTGAAATAAAGTTCTTAATATGTTCCTACCCACCTTTATGTGATTATTGGCTCATTATTTGAGGGGGGGGGTCCTTGCTGCTCTCTGAACTTGGTCATTTTCTTGAAGATGTTTCATTACCCAAACTAGGTAACATCCTCGATGATGATGATGATGATGATGATGATGATG
>WNWU01000056.1:1809030-1823765 GCA_012654045.1 Ptyas mucosa | reverse complement strand
TATTATTATTATTATTATTATTATTATTATTATTATTTGAGTTAGTAGTTCCTTGATTGGGATATTGTTTATTGCTTGATTGTTGGTCTGGTATTAATCCTGGTATCAACCTCTGCTTATGTGGGTGTTGATTGGTTTAGGTTTTAGGTTTTATTTGATTTATATACCGCCCTACTCCCGAAGGACTCAGGGCGGTGAACAGCCACAAGGTAAAACCCATAAATACAAAATTTAAAAGCAAAATAAAACCGAATTAAACAATTTGGCCAAAGACAAATTTAAAACGCCCCAATAATTAAGAACAGATTAAAATTTACATTTTAAAAGGGGGGGGAGAGAAAAAATTGCTAGCTTGCTAAATGTTTCAGTATTTTTGTCTCATTTTTAGCTTTTTTATTGTCTTTTTTGAATGGCATGTCGATGTTGTTTATCTCTATGTGCTTGTTGATGGCTGATTGGTCTGAATGCCAGGCTTCCACAAATTCTCTAGTGTTTTTTGGCCTTAGCTTAATCATGGATGCTCATAGTTTACCAGCTGAAGTTAGGATAAGTCTGTCCATGTGTTGCGCAATTAAGGAGTTTTCATCATGTCTTTTAACTGCTAATTGGTGTCCAGGGATGTGCTCCACTGTCTTCTACTTTTACTTGTTGCAGTTCTTTCCTTTAAAAAAAAATCTCTGCAGGCTCTAGCAAATATTATACTTTAAAATAATTTGCATATATTTTTAAAAATGGACCTATTGTTGTGTTGTCCATAAGGTTTGGGTTAGCCATCAGATGAACTGCTTAGATTCATGAAATTTTCACAAATATTCCTATAACTGCATTGTAAAATGTAAAATAAAAAAGAAGTGAAAGCAGAACATTATTTGAAAGTATTCAGCTGAATGGGACCAAGAATTTAATTAACACAAACAGAAAGCAATTTCTGAACTTAAATCAATATAGCTGGATTGTGATGATGAATCCAGAGTCTTGCTTTTTCTTCTTATATAACAATGTTCTGCTGGTGTTTGATCACCTGTTCATCTGTTATTAATATATGAGCTAAGTTTATCCTCCCAAAGGCCATCATGTTTGACAGTCACTGTTAGCCCAAGGGCAAGTTACCACTGACTGAATATTCATTTTAAATCTGCATCACTTTAATAATCAAATTAATATGGATTTCAGATCAGTTTCTCAGCATGTGAAGCTTAAAAACAAAAAAAAAGTTTAACTTGGAATTTGCTTGATGTTTTCTTTTTCTATCTATCTTTTTTTTTTTTTGAAAGCATGGTAGAAAACTGATGGATTTCCTTGAGCTTTGTCAAAGGCCAAGTAAATGTTGACTTCTGCAAATGTCAGATAACTTGCTGGCACCTGTTTTATCTGGGCTGTGCTTGGAAGTCTGTTCTAGGACAACTTTACCTGGCTGACTTCCTCTTGACTTTTAAAGAGCTCTTATTTCAGCAGACTTATAAGAAAAGCTATTGGGACAGAAGTAGAAAATCCTTTAGTAACCAGGATTGCATTTTCTTTTCTTGAGGGGTCCAGAGTCCCCTGTAGGCATGGAAATATCATGAAATAGCCAATGGGTTCCAAATCCCATTGTTACTGGTTCACTTGTGCATGCGTGCGTGCGTGCACAGGGCACTTCTCTGCTTCTGCGCATGCACAGAAGCATCCGGGTGGGTGGGTGGAGCCTCCCGCCACCGCCGCTACCGGTTCACCTGACCCGGTGTGAACTGGTAACAATCTACCACTGAATACAATGTACTTTGGTCTGCATTATGCATGTGGCATTTTTTAAAATTTAGGGTGACTATTTTGAGCTTCTGTGTGATTCTAGACATGCTAAAATTACCTTCAGACTTAAAACAAAATGATGGGGATTTCTCCTCCTCCTCCACCCCTCAAAAAGCAAGACCACTGCCAATTTGAGGCACAGCGCCATCAAAATTTGGCAGTGTCATTTGATAAGGGGTCGGCAGTTCACCAAAAGAGTGTTTCAGGTTAAAATGCTAGTATGAAGAATGAAGTGGATGAGCAGGAATTACCAATTCTTGAGCCAGAAAGAAGAATGCATAAAATGTGAACAAGTTCCTTCCAATCTAAAAGCCATGAAGAAAACAACTATACTTATTCACTCAAAAAGGTGGAAGGAGAACACCATAGATTATAGAATCAATCACACCACCAAATTTCACCAGAGCAAACATGTGATTTACAGACTACAGTGATCACAATTTGAAGGGTCTGGATTGAAGTTGAGTGCTGGAATTAAGAAATATATTAAATAAATATATCTAGGCTGTTAACTCTGCAGACAATTCACAAGGACAGGATGCATGAACATTTGCATAACTACCGGGGTGAAAATAGCCCTCCCAACCAAAAACCCAAGACACTCAAAAACTCAGACAATATTTGATTTTAAGGCTATGCCTGCTGGATGGAGGATGAAAAGAAGGCCTTGTCCTCCTTAAGCTTCAGCAGGAGGCCTCTGGAAGGTAAATCACTTCCATTTCAATAATTAATTTCCTCCACTCTAAATAGTCTAAAATCATGAGCCCAAAATTTGGTCATTTTGCTGACAAATTTCAGCAATATAATATTGGATTACTGAGGCCACAAAGAAGGTAGTGATAGTGTGTGAGCTTATAGGCATCCATATCTCTTATAAAATGAGCCCCAAACCTTTTAGTGGCCATTGAATTTCAGAGGCATAATTTTAGACTAATGTGGTGGTTTCAGAGGCAAATGGGCTTACAGCTCCTATGCCTATTCAGTTCCACCCTTCCTTGGCCTTCCAGGTTCAAAATTGCTCACAGCTCTTCAATGACATACCACCTCACCATAAGCTATTCAGAACAGCAAATTCTGGGTTCACTTCTGGCCTCCAAGAACATGAGCAATTATTGATTTAAGGATCATAGAGACTATTGTATTTTGGGGTTTGTAGTGGTGGGTTCCCTCAACAAGATTTTTTTTTTCAGTGCCAAATTTTGGGTGTTTTGAGTTCTAAGTATTGTACTATTTCATCACGTGGATGAATACATTTCTATGTAAATTAACTGGATAGGCAATATGCTATCATCTAAAGCAACATAATTCTCAAAAGTGTCTGTATTTGATGTATTTATTTTGCCTGGGCTGGGAGTATGGCTCAGTTATAATGATGTATATACAATAGAAGACAAAAGACTCTTTAGAAGTCAAGATCTCATCATCATGGTTAATAAGCAGTGGGAAAGATTTCATCGTCATACGTAATAAACAGTAGAAAAGAAATGAAATCTCCCTCAAATCCGGAATATGTGAAAAAAACGAAACAAACAACACCTACAATCCTGGAAGCAAAAAATAAATGTCTTGAGATTATATAAGAACAAAGAAAGATTCTGAGGTAGAAAATAATCACTCATAATATGCATATGAATAATGGAAATGCTTTTAAATGCATGAACACAAGGAAACTGTTTACTGGTAGAGGATTATTGAGGAAGGCTTGAAGAAAAGATATGTTAGCCATTAGAAAGCAATCAGCTGAGCTGGAAAGAAGAGATGAGGAAGAAATTCAATTTTGGCCCATTTTGACTCTCATAGGTATAAGAGGGAAGGCAAACAAATTTTTGCCAGGATTTAAAATTCTCTTATTATAGATTATATCAATAGAGTTTTCATATTTTTTGCAATGTCTGTTTCTTCAAAGAGTTGGTACTGCAAAGTCTTACGGAGTATTGAACAGGATTTTTTTTTTAAGGAAGCATTCCAGAAACATTTAATGAATGATTGGACTTTATCTTTCCTGCAGAAAATGTAATTATGCTCCCTTCCCTGCAATGCTAATACAACAGAGATCTCTGGGGAGCAGAAGCAAAATGCTTTAAAATCTCCTTCGCATGAATCCCGCTCCTTAAAATCTCCTTTGTACTGTAGGAATCCCACTCCTAGGCATTGGTCTCTTTCATTTCCAGGCAGCTCTGAATGTATTGGTGTGGGTTTGTATGGCAGTGCCAAATTGGCAGAGGTATCTGACAGAAATCACAGCGATGGCGTAGACAAATGAGTATTTGGGGTCATTTGGACAATGAGGAAATGATGCATGTGATGTCACTTGCCTCCTTCCCTCTCCCTTGGACAACCATGGGCCCAGCATGCCAATTTGGAAACCAAAAGATTTTCCATCTCTTTCTGTTATCATCGGTGGAGCAATAAAGCTGGAGAATTTGTTGAAATGAAAACTGCTGCAGCACCTGCAACTCATAGAGTGATAATGGATTTGAGTGTCTCTTTCTACTCCTCCCCCCCGCAAAAAAAAATTCCAGAATCACCGCTTTCAAGCTGAAAGATCTGCATCTCAATTGCATATGTAGGATTACATACGGCAATGTGGTCTAATGGAAAATTTAACGTTGAAAACTAGAGTAGGGCGGGAGAATAATTCTGCAAGGCCCTCTATAAAGAGTTGGGGGGCTTCTGATCATTAACACCCAACAGTCAATTAAATTGGCACTTAAAGTTAATTCAGCAGAGCGGGTTACTATTTTATATTTTCCTGGAGGACAATGCTCTGAGCACAGCATGGTTCTTCTAACATACTTTAATGTTTCATCTCTTCTACTTCCCTTTCAGGTGGTGCCACACACAAACTTAAGGCAAGCTATTCTTATTGGTTTTTAAATTTTGATTGACCAGTTTTATCACCCAAGTCTTACATCATAGGCTAAGACAGGGCTGTCAAACTCCCAACCCGCAGGCCTGATGCGTCACGTGCTGGCCATGCCCACGCCCAGTTTAGCGAAGGGGGGGAAAGTCCCGATACATCACGTGATGCCACTATAACGATACGAGTTTGACACCCCTGGGCTAAGAGAAAGCAACTGGCCCAAGTCACCTAGCTGCCTTTCATGTTCTAGTTCTACTTTATGCTAAGGTGGAACTAGAACTCACAGTTCCTAGTTTCTAGCCTCATGACTTAACCACTAAACCAAAATGGCTCTCATTTAAGTTTTTGAAATTGTGTGTGTGTGTGTGTGTGTGTGTAAAAAGCCATTTAAGAAAAAGCAAAATGGTTTTTATTTATTTATTTATTTTTATTTTTATTTGATTTATATGCCGCCCTTCTCCGAAGACTCAGGGCGGCTTACAATGCGTTAAGCAATAGCCTTCATACTTTTGTATATTTATACAAAGTCAGCTTATTGCCCCCACAATCTGGGTCCTCATTTCACCTACCTTAGAAAGGATGGAAGGCTGAGTCGACCTTGTTCATATCCCAACCTGGATTTTAAAAAATGAAAGAAATGGGAATAGGAACTGGGAATTGCAAGAAAAACAACGGCATTTGGTTCAAAAATGTTTTAATTACTTTCAGTTTACCTATTGTGTTTCCATGACTGTATATAATGCTGTTAATACAAAAACTGACACCAACCTCCTTGAAAAGAGGAATAAAATGCTTAGTCTTTTTTGTCTGCAAAGAATTTGTTGAACTACATTTATCACCTGGAGAATGTTTGTTTCTCTGTCTGCTTCTTCCTGCTCTAAAGCCTAATAACCGTTCCTTACAGAAAAACCAAAGAATTAAATTCATTCAATTTTTTTTTTAAATGGCATGGGAAGCATTTGAATTTCTCTGTGTCCCTGTGATTTTGTCAGGCTAGGATTAATTTAATCCAACCATACTGGTGTGAAAAAGGTAGATATTCCTTTAGAAAGGTATTCCCAATAAAATGTGTCTTGTTTGATTTTGTTGTTGTTGTTGAAGTCTTCCCCAATTTTTTCATCTTATTCTTACTAACCATATTAAGAAACAGCTTTATGGGGTATAATTCAGGATATATAATTTATTCATTATTTATTAATCAAATTTATGTTGCCATCTATATCTTGAAAAGTGACTCCAGGTGATGCACAATAATTAAATAAAAAGCAATATATTTGTAAAAACAAACATTTAAAATATAAAAAAGTCAATTTTAAGAAAATTAGAAGTTAGTTAAAATTAGCAACATATACCGGTAAGTCCCAGGCAGAGAGAGAATGAGTATATCCATTTCAGTAGCGGAGCCATCAAAATACGTCTCCCTGAGAACCAGTCGTGGGATTCAGCCGGTTCGCATGTGAGCAAAGCGCATGTGTGGAAGGCTGCGTGCACTCACATTTTCAGTGCGTGGCAAACCGGTGGTAAAATTATGTAAAACTCACCTATAGTGGGAACTATAGATCTGGTGACCTAATCAAATCTTGAGGAACTTCCAGAATTTCAAAAGGGATGGACCAAACCTAATTTTGGGAGGGGGAGAATGTTTCATAAAGCAAACATCATATAATTGAAGGCCATCTGGGACCTACCTAATATAAGTCTCTGCCTGGCATCTACCAAATGTAATTATATACTGTAGTTTATGCACATAATATGTTTTAGATAGGATTAGGTTAGGACTATGATAATATTTAGTCACACAATCACACACAAAACAAATCTTTAATTCTAGGTTATATCTTTATCTAAGCTGCAGCTGAAGATCTTAATGTATTATTACTTTACTTTTACTTTACTTTTATTTGATTTATATACCGCCCTACTCCCGAAGGACTCAGGGCGGTGAACAGCCAACAATAAAATACATAACATACAAAATTTAAAAGCCGAAATAAAACCGAATTAAATAGTTTGGCCCAGACAGATTAACACCCCAATCAATTTAAAACAAATTTAAACTTGAAGTATTAAAATATTAAAAATATTAAGATATTAAAATTTTAAAAGAGGGAGAAAATTATGTCAGGCCTGCCTGGTGAAATAAAAAGGTCTTAAGAGCGTGGCGGAAGGTGCGCAGATCCAGGATCCTCCGTATCTCCGGGGGGAGCTCGTTCCAGATAGTAGGTGCCCCCACAGAGAAGGCTCTCCCCCTGGGGGCCGCCAGTCAACATTGTTTGGCCGACGGCACCCGGAGGAGCCCCACTCTATGGGAGCATACCGGCCGGTGGGAGGCTATTGGTGGTAGTAGGCAGTCCCACAAGTACTCGGGTCCTAAGCCATGGAGCGCTTTAAAGGTGGTAACCAAAACCTTGACGCGCACCTGGAAGACCACCAGGAGCCAGTGCAGCTCGCGCAGGAGGGATGTTATTATTAAAAGGATGTTAGAGCCCTAAAACAGAATTCTGCTCAGTATTAACCCAGGAGACAATTAAATTCATTTCACACTTGTCCCTTTTAACAGTCTTGGGACACCTGGCTTGATGGATTAATTATAGAGGTCCTCGGCTTACAAAAGTTCATTTAGTAACAATTCAAAATTTTCAGCATTGAAAAAAGTGACTTATGACCATTTTTCACATTGACGACCATTGCAACATCCCCATGGTCACGTGGTCAAAATTCTTGAAGCCAGGCAACTTGCATATATTTATCACTGTTGCAATATCTAGGAGTCATTTTGCCACCTTCTGACAAGCGAAATCAATGGGGAAGCCAGATTCACTTAACAACCGTGTTACTAATTTAACAGCTGCATTGATTCAGTTAACAACTGTCATAAGGTCATAAATTGGGGCAAAATCCACTTAACAATTGTCTCACTTAGCAACAGAAAATTGGGGCTCAATTGTGGTCATAAGCTGAGGACTACACTGTTTCCCCTAAAATAAGACATCCCCTGACAATGAGCCCAGTTGGGCTTTTGAGCACATGTGCTGAAATAAGCCCTCCCCAAAAAGAAGCCCTCCCCGAAAATATTTAAAAGCATGGGCCGCCGGTCCCCGGCATTTCCTCTCGTTAGGGTTAGGGAGACAGAGCTGGAAATCAGATAAGACGGCAAGAAGAGTCCCGTCTTGCTCTATGCATCCCAAAATAATAAGACCTTTGCTAAAATAAGGCCAAGCACTTATTTCGGGGTTCAAAAAAATATAAGATAGGTCCTTATTTTCGGGAAAACATGGTACCTGTATTAGAAACTGTTCCTTCCTAGATTTGGCCACTTCCCACTTCAGTTGGGCAATAAATACTTCCCACTCATGAGAATTCAGCATGTCTGAGCAAAAAACTCTATTTATCTTACTGGGAGCTCTCACCTTCAGGGATTAGCTACAGATCTATTCTTGGGAGATCTGCCACCGTGAAAAGATTTTTAAATAAAATAATCCTTTTCGATTCCCTTTGGCATCTTCCTGAAGTTCACATTGGTACTGGGAGAATAAAGAGAAGGAGACTCCTATGTTTCAGCTGCCACCATCGTAGGTTCTACAGGGGATTCAGATGGAAAGAGGCTTATTAGCATCCTAGAACTCAAGAATTAAAAATAAGATAGAGCCACTTTACAACTCACCCTAATTCTGAGCCGAAATGCCCTCTGCTCATCCTCAAGTCAGAGGAAAACTATACTAGTGTTGCTAAGCCTCTCTCTTGCTAAGCCTCATCTTGCCTCTATTGCCAGTGGTAAAATCCACATTTTTTTAATACCGATTCTGTGGGCGTGGCTTGGTGGCAGTGGTGGGATTCAGCCAGTTCGCACCACTTCGGGAGAACCGGTTGTTAACTTTCTGAACAATTTGGTGAACTGGTTGTTGGAAGAAATCATTAGAGCAGAGAACTGGTTGTTAAATTATTTGAATCCCACCTTGGTGGGTGTGGTGCGGCTTGGTGGGTGTGGCAAGGGAAGGATACTGCAAAATCTTCATTCCCACCCCACTCCAAGGAAAGGATTCTGCAAAATCCCCATTCCCTCCCCATTCCTGAGGGAAGGCTATTGCAAAATCTCCATTCCCACCCCACTCTGGGGCCAGCCGGAGGTGGTATTTGCCGGTTCTCCAAACTACTCAAAATTTCCACTACCGATTCTCCGAACTGCTCAAAAGTCCACTACCAGTTCTCCAGAATCTGTCAGAACCTGCTGGATTTCACCCCGTCTATTGTCGTTGTTTCCAATCATTCCAGTCATCTGTCTTCTCACCGGGATTACCATGGCTAATATATTTTACATGCTTTGAGACTGTCCTTGAATGATGTGGAATTTCTACTTTGCCAATGGTACAGCTAAACATGACTTACATCTGCCTCAAGCGTAGACTGGGTACAAGATAAAAAGAATACAGGTAGTCCTTGACTTACGACCACAATTGAGACCAAAATTTATGCAGCTAAGTGAGACATTTGTTAGGTGAGTTTTGTCTCATTTTACAGCCTTTTTTGCCATAGTTATTAAGTGAATCACTGTAGTTGTTGTTAGTAACACGGTGTTAAGTGAATCTGGCTTTGCTCATCAGAACGTCGCAAAACTCGATCACATGACTCCAGGACACTGCAACTGTCATAAATATGAGCCAGTTGCCAAGTGTCTGAATTTTGATTACATGATCAAAATTGTTTCTCCAAAAAGAATGAGAAGTTAAACATCATCCATGAAAAACAATGAAAGTCCAGTTGCCTTTTGACAAAGCATCTTTGAAACAACCATGACCTGAATGACTGAGAATCTCCATAGACACTAACCATGGTGTCTATGGAGGGTGTAAGTGTGAAAAATGGGAATGTTGTAAGTGTGAAAAATGGTTATAAGCAGTGGTGGGATTCAGCCAGTTCGCACCACTTCGGGAGAACCGGTTGTTAACTTTCTGAGCAATTTAATAAACTGGGTGTTGGAAGAAATTATTAGGGCAGAGAACCGGTTGTTAAATTACTTGAATCCCACCATTGGTCATAAGTCAGTGTTGTTGTAACTTTGAACAGTCACTAAATAAAGTTGGGACTACCTGCATTTGACATTCTTTGAAGTTGTCCTTGAATAGTGAGAAATGACAAAATGGCCACTTTGACAATAGTATAGCTAAAGATGACTTACACCTGCCTCAGGCTTAGATTACGGACAAGAGGAAATAACTATTGATATATTCTCTTGATGTAACCATAGTATGTTTATTGCATGGCTAGGGGGAAGTAGGGAAATATACTTAGTTATGCCTTCTGTGAGAAAAGTTGGCTTCAAGCTCAAGCCACCAAGATCATGTGCCTTCCAAAACTGACATCATGTTCATACCTTAGGATCAGGATTGCATGATAACTCAGACTCATATTTACAATAAATTGGGGTGTTTTTTTCCCTGCAACTGATCACTTACTATTTGGGCTACACCAGAGGTGGGTTACAGCAGATTCTGACCAGTTCTGGAGAACCGGTAGTGGAAATTTTGAGTAGTTCAGACAACTGGTAGTAAAAAATCTGACTGGCCCCACCTCCATCTATTCTCTGCCTCCCAAGTCCCAGCTGATCAGGAGGAAATGGGGATTTTGCAGTAACCTTCCCTTGGAGTGGGGTGGGAATCAAGATTTTACAGTATCCTTCCCCTGCCACGCCCACCAAGCCACACCCACAGAACCAGTAGTAAACCCACCACTGGGCTACACCAAAAGTAGCTTGAGATTCATTCCAGAGGTAGGAATAAAGGATAAAGTGTGTGGGAGATAATAAATAAACTTTTGCAAAATTAATTTCACAAAGCCTTCCTTTTTCTTTGTCGCCCTCCCACAAAAGCAGCCTTTTCATAATTATCCCAAGAAACCTGCTAGTGTGAGTGTCTTTAATTGTTTTTAAATAAGCCAGACAATGCTGTATTTAATTAGAAGGGAGCCTTCCTGCTTTGAAGACCTTTTAATTCCATGAGAATTACAGCATGCTGCTGCCACTAAATGTTTGTTTTTAGAACTGCTCGTTTTCAAGAGGAACTTCCCCAAAACAGTGGCAGGGGGGAGGAGAAAATTACGGTATGTGAGCAGATTAGACCTGGTCAAGCAATGAGAACTTCCAAACTTGCTCTGAAAAGCTGTAACACAAATAACCACATGAAGCGAAAATGGTTTGGAACAGTGTGTTCTATAGATTGACTGAACTTGTGCAAACTCTGTCCAGAGAAGGGCTGAGTTTGCACAAGCCATGAAAATGCTCTGCGTATTTCTGAGAGCATTTGGGGGAGGGGAGTGTATCTTACGCAGGATCGTTTTCTAAAAATAAAGGTAGATAATGGCTCGGAAAGGCAGAAAGTTCACCACTGTAACAATAATAATGGCAAATAGAGAAAGGGGGGAAATCCTCTGTTCAAAAGAGAAAGAGTGCATTGTATTCAAAATGAGAAGCTCCCATTCCTTTAATGAGGCTCAGAGATGACTTTTGTTTCACTTGTACAAGGGCTCTTATCTGCCTTGCCTCCCCTTGCTACATCTATGGCTTTCACTATCTCCCACCACTCCACCCCTTCAAATAAATCCACCCCGGGAATGAGTGATGTTGTGGAAAATGGCTGTATGGAGAAAATAGTGGAAAGGGACTCTTCCAGATGGATAGAATTCCTGCTTTGTCCTGCCACAATTTCAGAGACACTAGAATATGATCGTCTTTAAATATAAGGAAAAGCACACCTGTACATGTTTTGTGCATTTGGAGAAAGCCCTGATGAAATAGGACCTCTATATGTTGTAGGATTAACTCTTTCTTCGCTTATCGTGTTGCTCAACAGGGCCAGCCTCAGAAGCTGCCATGAACCCTGGACTTGGTGTGGGGAAGGGAAGATAGGCATTACAATGAATCCTTGTGAACCACAGTGATTGCAAATGATCTGTGCAACATGACATCCTTGCACAAATGATGCAGTTTTGTAGTAGGATCATGATCTCTGCAAGCATGAAAGTTTCATGTTTGGGATGATAATATCATAATGTACTCTTAAGAACCATAATTTGGCTCTTGGATGGATTTCATTAAGCCACAGATAATAGAGATGGGGAAAGGACAATGGGGAGGGGAATAGAATAGAATAGAATGGAGTGGAGTGGAGTGGAGTGGAGTGGAGTGGAGTGGAGTAGAGTAGAATTCTTTATTGGCCAAGTGTGATAGGACACACAAGGAATTTGTCTTTGGTGCATATGCTCTCAGTGTACATAAAAAGACAAGATACATTCATCAAGAATCATGGGTACAACATTTAATGATAATCATAGGGTACAAATAAGCAATCAAATCATACTAGGAAACAATCAATATAAATATAAATTGTAAGGATACAAGCAACAAAGTTACAGTCATGCAGTCATAAGTGAGAGGAGATGGGTGATAGGAACGATGAGAAGACTACCCTGTTTCCCCCAAAATGAGATATCCCCTGATAATAAGCCCAATTAGGCTTTTGAGCGCATGGCAATAAGGCCAAGCACTTATTTCAGGGTTCAAAAAAATATAAGACAAGATCTTATTTTCGGGGAAACACAGTAATAGTAATAGTAATGCAGACTTAGTGAATAGTTTGACAGTGTTGAGGGAATTATTTGTTTAGCTGACTGATGGCATTCAGGGAAAAACAGGAATAGAATAGAATGGAATGGAATGGAATAGAATTCTTTATTGGCCAAGTATGATTGGACACACAAGGAATTTGTCTTGGTGCATACACTCTCGGTGTACATAAAAGAAAAGCTACATTCGTCAAGAATCATAAGGTACAACACTTAACGATAGTCATAGGGAAACAGTCAATATAAATCTTAAGGATACCAGCAACAAGGTTACAGTCATCCAGTCATAAGTGGGAGGAGATGGGTGATAAGAACGATGAGAAGATTAATAGTAATGCAGACTTAGAAACTAGTTTGACAGTGTTGAGGGAATTATTTGTTTAGCAGAGTGATGGCATTCGGGAAAAAACTGTTCTTGTGTCTAGTTGGTCTGGTGTAATGTAAAGAAAAATTAATATATAGCAATGTTGGGCTGAGGTTTATTTTTTTAAAAAAAAAATCCAATGAGGTGATGCTCCCTGTTTAATGAAACTCCATTTTCTTCCAAATCATACTCTCAATTAATGAATTAAATTGCTGCAGATTGCTCTTAAATAGGCTTGGGAAAGATTTCCAAAGCTTGAGATCAGCCCTTCAAAGCAGCTCTGGTGACTTCAAATGTAGTCTGAGTGAAAGGTGAAAGAATGCTAAGAAAGTCTCCTTCCTCTCCGAGCCCTTCCACTATCAGAATAAAAGAAGGAAGCTGTAATACCTTTTTGGATATGTGGAGGGGACAGTTTTTGTCTTTTAATCTAGACCAGTGGGATTCAATTTTTTTTACTACCAGTTCTGTGGGCATGACTTGGTGGGCGTAGTATGGCTTGGTGGGTGTGGCTTGGTGGGTAATGCAGGGGAAGGATACTGTAAAATCTCCATTCCCTCCCCACTCCAGGGGAAGGTTCCTGCAAAATCCCCATTTCCTTCCGATCAGGTGGGACTCGGGAGAAAGAGAATAGATGGGGGCAGGGCCAGTCAGAGGTGGTATTTACCAGTTCTCTGAACTACTCAAAATTTCCACTACCGGTTCTCCAGAACCTGCTGAATACCATCTCTGATCCAGACAACCCAATATCCTTGGCCAGACATGTGCCCCAAATATGGTATTCACAATACTAGTTCTACTCAGGATGAGTCTTTAGTTATCAGAACTCATAAGTCTTCCATTAATTTCTCCCCCCTCTTTTTTTTTAACATAGCATGTGTGGCTGTACAATGCAAATAGAGTTGACACATTTGAAAAGCAACTCAGTGGTGTAAGTTCTTTGAAGTGTATATTGCCTGCAAAGGGAAAACTCATTAGCGAAGCATCATATTCATGCAGACAATATGGGAGGTATGAATTGCAGGCCTGCTCAACACTGGACAAATTATTTTTTTCCCCCTCTCTCTCAGGTGCCTGGAAGGGTAGTTGCCCTATAATGGTAGTCAAATTTAAAATCAAGCAGCTCAAGGACCTTTGGACCTTTTTCTTTGCTGGGGATGAAATTATGTTATGCATAATTTACATTATGCAAGGGATCTCCTTTTTGAACATTCATTTAAATTCATTAGGTAACTCATGTTTCCATAATTAAGGTCTCCAATATTAGCAAGATAGACAATAATGAGATAAAAGGATAGCTTTAGAGGACGGAGAATTAAATTTCCTCCTCTTTCTAGGTTCTACCATATCTCAAGACCTAAAATGGACACCTAACATCAAAAACGTCATCAAAAAAGCACAATAAAGGATGTTCTTTCTGCGCCAACTCAGAAAACTCAAACTGCCCAAGGAGCTGCTGATACAGTTCTACAGAGGAATTATTGAGTCTGTCACCTGCACCTCTATAACTGTCTGGTTTGGTTCTGCAACCCAACAAGACAGACACAGACTTCAGAGGATAATTAGAACTGCAGAAAAAACAATTACTACCAACCTGTCTTCCATTGAGGACCTGTATACTGCACAAGTCAAAAAGAGGGCTGAGAAAATATTTACAGACCTCTCACATCCTGGACATAAATTGTTTCAACTCCTACCCTCAAAACGACATTATAGAGCACTGCACACCAGAACAACTAGACACAAGAACAGTTTTTTCCCGAATGCCATCACTCTGCTAAACAAATAATTCCCTCAACACTGTCAAAGTAAGTTACTAAGTTTGCATTACTATTAATCTTCTCATCGTTCCTATCACCCCTCTCCTCCTACTTATGACTGGATGACTTTAACCTTGTTGCTGGTATCCTTAAGATTCATATTGACTGTTTCCCTATGACTATCATTAAGTGTTTTACCTTATGATTCTTGACGAATGTATCTTTTCTTTTATGTACACCGAAAGCGTATGCACCAAGACAAATTCCTTGTGTGTCCAATCATACTTGGCCAATAAAGAATTCTATTCTATTCTATTCTATTCTATTCTATTCTATTCTATTCTAT
>WNWU01000056.1:1772791-1800545 GCA_012654045.1 Ptyas mucosa | reverse complement strand
TTCCTTCCTTCCTTCCTTCCTTCCTTCCTTCCTTCCTTCCTTCCTTCCTTCCTTCCTTCCTTTATTCCTTCCTTCCTTTTTCTTGAAAATATGTTAACATATTGCTCAGATTCTAAACATAAACATTTGCTTGGATGGAAAGTATTCACCTGTGATTATTTAAGTAATTGGGAGAGTGATATATACCTTAAACAAACTGGATTTTAGAGTAAGAACGCTAAGGTCTGGACCACTTTCCATTGTCCGTATACACCTCTCTCCCTTTGGGCAATATTCTTTCATTTCACAAACTTTTTCTGGTTAAAAAACAGTATCTTTTTGAGTAAGTGGGTTGCTCTGGTGCTTTGGTAGATCCATGTCACCATGGAAACTGAAGAGAGGTAACCATGGATGCCCCTCCTGAGCCCTTTATAAGGAAGATGACTGCACACTAAACAGAGACAGCTGTCCATATCTCTGGGAGCAGTGGGATGGCAAAAAGGAGTACAATCCAGGACACCCATATTGTGTAGTGGCAAGAAGGCAATGTTATCAGACAGCTAACAGGTTTCCATGGAAACCAGAAGATTCCTTTATCTTTGAGCAACTCCAGATCTTTGATTCTCAGAAGGAGTTCTATAGGTTGTAAAGTAATTTTAGGAATCAAAACACAGAAGAAGCCCTTATATATCGCAAAGAAGTAATGTTTCATCAGATTCATCTGAGCAATCCTGGAAACAAAATTGTGGTCTTAAGACTTTGGTTGATTTCTCAGACCTGCATTAAGAACAATCTATGCGTTATCATTTGTATATAGGTTACACCTGTTTCACCAATTTGCTCTGATCACCATCTCTTCCATTGGGAGTTTTTAAAGTGTCCTGGGTGAATAACCTTTTAAAAAAAAGTCACACTTGTTCTGAGATGGGTTTTTATATCATATTTTATCAGCTGGAGGTCCTTTTGCAACATTGGTTCTGCTGTAGCTGAAGATTCTGTTTTCCTGGAAGAAATATCCATCTGGTTCAGTTACCAGCTGGAAACATGGAGACTGATTGGAAAGATGGTTTAATGGAGCAGAACCATCAAGCACATGGTCCTGGTGCAGTTAACCACATGGAGTGGAGAGTGAGGTTATTCATACCTTTTATTGAGCCTTGCCCTTGAGCTTCCAGTTCCTGTGCAAGAAGTGTATTCTATTGGCTGTAATCAGACTCCCATGAGGCCATGTGGGGTCATGTTTCTCTGAATCAAGTTTTTGGTTGAAGCCTGGAGGGTGATGCAATGTACCCAGGTGATTTTGTAATGCAGTGAGCCTTGCTGCTAGATAATCCTATTATGTCCTGGAGGGTCATGTCTTAATCCCATCACCCTAGATCTGAAGGTCTTTTGTTTTGTAGATAGGCTGGCCCAGTCCTTCTCAATGGGCACCAAATATCTACTCAGGCAGTGGTGAAATATTACCAGTTTGCTCCAGTTCAGGTGAATTGGTAGTGATAAAAACTACCAGTTTGGGCAAGCCAGTAGTAAGAAAATGCTTTAAAAAGTTTTTTAAAAGGTTCCAACGATCACAGCTGTGCCGCACAATTGTCCAAACCCTTTTCTTTTTACTTTTTAAAAGCATTTTTTTACTACCAGTTTGGGCAAATAAGTAGTTAAAAAGTAAAAAACAAAAAAAAAGTTGGCCACGCCCATCCAGTCACATGACCCCACCACCACCAAGCCACGCCCACCAAGCCACAGCCACAGAACCGGTAGCAAAAAAATATGTATTTTACCATTGTATTGGGGGGCAGGGAGTTGAAGCTCTGCGTTTTCTGTTTTTAGAAACATGTTTTTCCTTTAGGGGAAATATAATAGTCTGCCTTTTTAAATGTTTCTCAAACTATTTCATTCTTCTAGGAGGGGTGACTTCCCTCAGTTTGTTAGTACCATGTACGGTTGACTCTTCTGGCTCTCTTCAGTTTTGAATAACTGAGAATCCTGTCGTGCTGACTTTTAAACCAACCCTACGGTCTGGCCTCCTCTCACATTTCAGACAGAGCTTGCAAAGTTGAAAACTTTCAAGCAGCACTTGACCTGCTTAGGAGGCTAAATCAAAATAGGATTGGTGTGCTAATTATGGATCATACTGACAGGAATAAGATTCCCACAGTATGTCGGGACAAAGTTTTCCCGAGTTATATATTTCTTCCTTTTCTCAAGAAAAGCCTTTGTGAACTATTTAAAAATCTCAAACAGAAAAAACCCTCATTTTGCTCATCTACTCTTTAAAGACGAAAGCTAAGGCAATAATCCTAGGAATGAGCCCCATTGAACTAGAACAGTGATGGCTAACCTTTTTCTTGTCATGTGCCGAAAGCGTGCATGCACATAATGCAATGCGACCTCCCCTGCGCATGCGTGCACGACCCACCCACCCCGCTCCCCCCATTTTGTACCTAGTAGGCTTCCCTGCAGCCTCCTGGGCCCAAAAACAGGCTGGGGGGGGGCGCTGCAACCCCCCATGCCCTGTTTTGGGCCTAGTAGGCCTCCCTGCAGCCTCCTGGGCCCAAAAATGGGCCACAGAGGGGTGTGTGTGAAGCATGCACACGTGTCTCCTGCATGTGGCCTGCCCCCCCCCCCCCCGTGTATCTCAAAAATCATGTGGGTGATGGGAGGCACACGAGCATGTGTGGTAGAGCTGAGCTGGGCGACGGCTCATGTGCCTGCAGAAAGGGCTCTGCATGCCAGCTGTGGCATATGTGCCATAGGTTCGCCATCACGGAACTACAGCATGGTTCTGAGTAAACACACACACACACACACACAAAGCAATTGCCTAGGTAAGAAAGTGGCAGAAAACCGTAGATTGGAGTCCAAACAGTGAGAACAAAATAATTACTTTTTTAAAAAAAATCTCAGGAACAAAGAATTTAGGAAGCAGTATGGTGAGCCTTTGTTTTCCCTTCAAGAAAGCTGTTTTTACTGTCAAAGGAGATGCTGACAAAATTAATACACTGTGCAAGCATAATGGAATATTTGCCACATTATGTCATTATAACTTAGAGAAAAGGGCTTTATTATAAAAATTGAAATGCTGCCTTCCAAAAAGGGGACCTTTTGCCTACCTGTTCCCTCAAGAGGATTTTTTTGTTTGATTATCCGTATCCTTGAAAAAATAATAATACAAAAGCTGGTTTTACATCAACAACTTTTCTTTGTCAAAAATAGATGGAAATTTCAACCTGTCGTATAATGGGTGAATCTCGGGGGTGGGTTCCACTTACCTTTACTACTGGTTCGCAACGGGACCACGCGCATGCATGCACATGCGCAGATCGTCAGTGATGATGTCGGGGTAGGTGGACGGAGCCTCCCACCACCATTACTACCGGTTCGCAAGAACCGGACCAAACCGGGAGCAACCCACCACTGGTGAATCTGAACTTTGGGAATATGCCTATAATGAGAATCAATGTCAGAACCAACTGAGAAAACTTTCAGGGGCATGGGGAGAGGAATTTTTTTAAAAAGTCAGATTTGTAGTTGCAATGATGTTATTAAAGCTCAATCCCTCTGTTTTGGCATACACACAAAATAGGCTTTTTTGTAACTGCCAGCTGGATTTTGACTATCAACCCTCGGCTGTGTCTGCTGTGGTTCAGATTTCCACTTAGAGTTATGAAACTTTTTTTTTTTAATAAAAAGTTTTTATTGGTTAAAAATATACAATATTATAGTTTACAATATGTTGAATTTTCAATATCTTTATATAAAGATATTTCAGTTATTATTTTCTTTTTTTTAATTTCTCACACAACAGACATTATTATCTTAAATCGAAACAAACAACCAGGTTATATAAAAATTATATAAACAAAAAAAAGTGTTATACAAAATACAATAAAAGAAGAGAGAGAAAAAAAAATGTCAATTAAAAAAACCTTAAACAATAGATTCCCCTCCTTTCTTCATTTCCTAGTTCTGGCTCTTAAAACCATGGTCTGGCCTCCCCCCCCCTCCCGGGCCGCAGCAGCTCCGTCCGCCTCCGCTCCTTGATCATCTAATACTTCCCCCTCTTCGGCTCCTGTATCTTCTCCACCTAGGAAGGATTTATGTTGGTCAAGAAAAGCCTTAGCTTCCGTTACATTATTAATTTTCTTCTTACTGTCCTCCCAAAAAATCATCAAACCCTCCGGAATCAACCACCTAAAACCTACTCCCTTGAGGTACAGCTTATTTGATAAAAAATAATATTTTCTTCTTGATTCTCGTACCTGTCTGGGAATCTGCTTCAGGATGGTGATCTCCTTGCCCCTGTACACCAGCGCCCCCAGTCTTTGTTTTCTCAGTATCTCATCTCTCAGTTCCCTTCTCACAAATTTAATATGAATCTCTCTTGGTAAATTATGTAAAATTGCAAATTGTAAGTTTACTCTGTACACCAAGTCCACATCCCTTCCAATAGACTCCAAATCTCTTTCTAAAAATTCACCCAACATTTTAACCATCACTTCTCTCAAATTTTCCTGGTCAAGTTGTTCCACGTTTTGGAACCTGAGAAAATAAGACATCTTATCCAATTGTAAAGTTAACATTGCATTTCCTCTCCCATCCTCCACCTTCTGGAGTGCCCGTACCTCCCCCTCCAGACCCCCCATCTTCTTCTTATTTTGCTCTGCCAGCTGTTGAACATCATTTAAATCTTTTTTCATAAATGTCATTTCAGATTTAATTTCAGATAATCCTTTTTGCACGTCATCTAACTTGTCCAACTTCTGGTCCAAAATCGCCAGTCTTTCCAAAATTTTCCCCATGTCAGCTGCTGCTGGTTTGTGGCCCTTAGCCATCTTAGATCAGTAGAAGATGAGAAATCAAAAGGCAAACCTCCAGAGAAGAAAGAGGGATTAGCAATCAGAGTAATTTTTCAACTATCCACCAGTGGGCGCTCACAGGAGCAACGAGTCCGAAGTATAGAGTAGGTCAAACAGGAAGCCAGAGGAGAATGTTGTCTTCAATCATAAATAAAGAAGCAGGAAGTCAGACTGCCGCCATTGCCTACCGGGAAGAGAGGCCACCAGACCTCTCCAAGAGACTCTACCACAGCCATCCTCCAAGGAAAAGTCAGCAAGGTAAGGGGTTTCACTCCATCTCCTTCCCCCTAGTTCTCTGCCACGGCACCTTTACAGCTACAAGGGGGGGGACTCCAACCCCCCCCTCTCGCCTCCAGGATGCCTGCTCCACCTCCAGTCAGTCAGTTCAGTCCGTTGTGCCTTCTTAGTTAGCACCGGTCCCCTTAGGCACTGTGGCGCCTCCGCGGCCTCGAAAAAAAGCCGCCGATCGCCTCCCACCCCCTCTGGAGCCTCGAGCGCGCCAGCATCGGCCTCCCGGCCCCTGGAAGTGAGGCAGGGGACCCCTGGCGAGCCGCCCTCAAACGGCAAACGCCCCAATAATGGGGCGCTTGGCCCAAAGGGCCTCCAGATGGGGGGGATCGGACTCTGGGGCCAGAGCTAGCCCGATCAGAGTCTGTCGCCAGCGGAACCGGAAGCGGAAGTCCTCTAGAGTTATGAAACTTGATGGGTATCCTTGGCTGTTTTATTTTTACTTGATAGATTTATATTCTTATCTTTTCTCCAGGAGCTCAACAAAGCTTCCACAAGAATCTCTACTTTATCCCCATGTTGGCAATCCAATGAGGTCAGTTGGGCTGAGACAGAAGGATTGGCCCAAAGCCACTCAATGAGCTTCTATGGCTGAAGATGGCCTTCATCTTAGATATCTCCAGTTCTGGCCAAACATCTTAATCTCTGTTCCACCCTGACCTATTACTTCCACAGTTTAAATTTTAAAAACTAAAATTAAATTCCACAGTTTAAACTAAAAATACCAAAACTATTTTTAAGGTAAAGTCGATGGAACGGAGATGGCACTACAGCTACTGATATTTCCAAAGACTTTTCAGATCATAATTCTGTGGCTTTTGGTTTATAAAATCAAACTTTACTCTTTTACATGGAGACTAAATGAAATGCTGCCACAAAAAGAGGCAGTAGGACTATAAAAAGAAATCTAAAGAAAAATTTGAAAATAATTTAGGTTAAGGCACTGATTTAAGAATAATTTGGGATGCAAGTAAAACTTTTATTACAGGCTATTTTATACAGCATAATAGTGAACTTAAAAAGAAGAGTTATGGGGAAAAATAGGCTGTTTTGGATAAAATAAAGGAAAAAGGAGAATAATTCCCAGAAAAGATAAGCATTTCTCCAAAAACTAAGCTTAAAAAATGACAATTATCTATGCTAACCATAATTGAAAATAGAAATAGAAATAGAAATAGAAATTAATTATATAATTAATAGAAATTAATAGAAATAGAAATTAATTATATAAACCAAACAAATGAATTTTCAAATAAACCAAGGAAGTAGCTAGCACTTAAATTATGAAAAGGAAAAAAAATGATACTGAAATTATGAGTGGCAGATATTCTATTAATGGACAATGAGGCTATACAAAGAGCATTTCATCAATATTATTCCAATCTGTATAAAGAAAGTGACATCTCTATAGAGAATAGATGGAATATTTAAAGAAACAAAATTTACCAAAGACTACAGAGGAACAGAGCTAGATTATGAATGGACCTATAATAATAAATTTCTGTAGCTATAAAAAAAGATTAAACTAAAAAAGGTGCCTGGACCAGACGAATTATCAGATTCTTATTAAAAAAATGTTTTAAAGATGAACTTTATAACTTCTACAAAATACAATGAACTCTAATCCTACAGAGAGAAAGATTCCAGAGACTTAGAAAAGGCCAATATAGCATTAATATCTAAAAAGCGACAAGATTTAACTTTAACAAGAAACTATAGGCTAGGCACAGGCATCTTATGGCCCAAGGGCCACTTCCAACTTTTTATTGTCCCTGTCTGGCTTGCATCAGTGGGGGGGCAGTGGCAGCTGGAGAACAGCAGCAGGGGGGGCAGCAGGGGGGCAGCAGAGGCCCTCCATAACAGTTCCAGTTTTTCATGTGGCCCTTTGGGAAAATTAATTGCCCATCTCTGCTCTAGGCCAATATCATTACCTAGGCAGGAAAAGGTGGCTCAGTGGCTAAGACGCTGAGCTTATCGATTGAAAGGTCGGTAGTTCAGCGGTTCGAATCCCTAGTGCCGCATAACGGGGTGAGCTCCCGTTACTTGTCCCAGCTTCTGCCAACCTAGCAGTTCGAAAGCACGTAAAAAATGCAAGTAGAAAAATAGGGCCCACTTTTGGTGGGAAGGTAACAGCGTTCCGTGCGCCTTTGGCATTTAGTCATGCTGACCACATGACCACAGAGATGTCTTTGGACAGCGCTGGCTCTTCGGCTTTGAAACGAAGATGAGCACCGCCCCCTAGAGTCAGGAATGACTAGCACATATGTGCGAGGGGAACCTTTACCTTTTAGGTAGGAAAAAACCAAAGGCACAAGTACAGAGTAGGGGAAACCTGGCTGAAAAACAGTAACTGTGAAAGGGATCTTGGCATTCTAGTGGACAATCACATGACCCAGCATCTGTATGCGCAGTGTGCGGCAGAAGCCAAAACAGCTAATACAATCCTTGGTCGTATAAACAGAGGCATAGAATCAAAATCATGTGAAGTATTATTATCACTTTATAAAGCCTTAATAAAGCCACACCTGGACTACTGCATCCAGTTTTGGTTACCACATTGCAAAAAAAGATGTTGAGACTTTGGAAAAAATGCAAAGAAGAGCAACTAAGATGATTAAAGGCTGGGAGACAAAAACATATGAAGAATGGTTGCAGGATTTGTGTATGGCCAGTCTAGAGAAAAGATTAGGGTTGACATGATAGCAGTATTCCAGTATTTGAGGGCCTGACACAAAGTCAACTTATTTTCCAAAGCACCAAAAGGAAAGACAAGAAACAATGGATGGAAACTAATCAAGGAGAGAAGCAACTTGGAATTAAGGAGAAACTTCCTAACAGTGAGGACAAGTAACCAGTGGAACAGCTTGCCTTCAGAAGTTGTAGGTGCTTCATCACTGGAGGTTTTTAAGAAGAGACCGGACAGCCACCTGCCTGAAATGATAAAGGGTCTACTGCTTGAGCAGGGGGTTGGACTAGAAGACTTCCCAGGTCCCTTCCAGCTCTATTCTGACTGAACAACAATTCTAGCAAACAGACTCAAAATAATTTTGCCAGAATTTATTCGTGAGGATCAATAGTTGGTTTTTTTTTTAACCTTAAAAAACAGTTAAAAGACAGTGTTAGAGTTGTGTTGGACATATTGGAATGTTTGGAGCCACATAATGAAAAGCAAGTTACATTGATTTTCTTAGATGCTGAGAAGACCTTTGACAATTTGAACTGGGCTTTCTTTGTTCACAGTTTTGGAAGATATGAATTTTGGAGAGAACTTTATAAATAAGATCAATTTACACTGCACAGAAAATACAAATATTTGTAAACGGAGATCTAACAAAATCCTGTGAGATACAAAAAAAGAACAGAGATGTGAAAACAGGTCTCCTCTCTTGGTTATTTTGCTTCTTGAAATACTGAGTACAGATATAAGACAAGAATTGTCAGAGTAAGAAAAAAAAAACTTATAAATTAAGGGCTTTTGCAGATGACTTGGGTTGGTACTGGACAATCTTTTAAAGAGAATTGAAATATTAATGGAAAAAGTAAAACAATTTGGTGCATTAGCAGATTTCAAGGTTAATAAACAGGAGGTGAAGCTGTTAACACGAATATGAAAATAGAAGATCAAATAGAATTAATGAATAAAATGGATTTAAGATTGAGAAGAAAGTAAAATAGCTGGGTATCATTATGACAAATGTGGTCTGTATGTTATTTCAAAATAACTATGTTAAGACATGGAATGAAGTTGAAAAAGACATGTTAAGATGGGAGAAACTACAACTATCATTGCTAGAGAGAATTTCTGTGATAATTTCTTGTCTAGAACAATGTTTTCACTTCAGACAATACCTGTTTTGACAACTGATGCATCATTTAAACAGTGGCAGAAGGATATATCTGAATTTGTGTGGTGGGGGGAAAAACTTGAGTTAAATAGAAGTTACAAGATACAAAAGAAAAAGGAGGATTGGTTTACATGACTTAAAATTGTATTTTGCAGCTTGCAGTTTGCGGTTTGGTTTGGTTTGGCTTGGCTTGGCTTGGCTTGGCTTGGCTTGGCTTGGCTTGGCTTGGTTTGGTTTGGTTTGAATGAAAAAAACCTGTGTTTGAGAATAGAAAGCTTTTGGAATGAGAAGGGATTTCAGTGGCATGGGTATTGGATTGTGATAACATCAAGATTTATGTGGATTTTTAAAATCATTATGTTACATGTGCTATATTGAGAATATAGGATACATACAAACACAAGGTGTGTCCAAAAGTATCTTTGTGGCTCTTAGCACAAGAAGCATTTTATAGATGAGGCAAACACAAAGGACTAATTCATTGTGAGATGTTAGAATTTTGTCAAGGGGATGTAAAATAAAATCCATTATTGTGGGCAAAGGAACATACAGTAGCTGTCAATGGGTCTCTTCTTTACAAATATTAGAAAGATTTCTAGTAGACAAAAAAATTATGGTTTGAAGACTGAGTGTGAAATAGAATTGTATATGAATGATGAATGTATAAACTTTTATTGAAATTTGAAACAGAAAAATAACAAGTGAAAGAATGTATAATAAAATGGGCTTGCAATTCTGATTGTAATACAGGTAGTACTCAACCTCCAACAGTCCGTTTAGTGACCGTTCAGTTACAACGGCATTGAAAAAAGTGATTTATGACCATTTTTCATACTCATCACTGCTAGACACAGGTTTGGAAGTATAGTTCAAGATTCTATAATATGAGACAGTTAATGTGCATTTTAGGTTTCTGTGAATGAATTAAATAACAATCTGATTTTTGGATACAGAGTTTGATGTCAAGTTTTAATATTCAACTTTCAAATTTTGAAAATGCATTAGTTTTTCTTTTCAATTCATTTTAGCATGCTCAACTTTGATTGGTATTCTACTTTTGATTGATTTAGATCAGTGGCCCCCAACCTTTTGGACACAAGGGACCGGTTCCATGGGGAGACGTTTTTCCATGGATGGGAGGGGGCATGGTTTTGCATGCTGCCTGCATCCCGCAGATGGAGCTTCACTTTTTTGCATGGCATGGTTTTTGGCTTGCCATGGCCCAATGACAGTCCATGGACGAGGGGTTGGGCACCCCTGATCTAGATTAACAGAAATCACAGATTTTTTTTTCAGATCACCTGATAAATTGTCAAGGTATTACATGGTTGATTGTATGATTAATTTAGAACATCTATTATGGCCATGGTTGTACATGTTCCATCTTATTTCCATATTTTTTAGCATTTTTCTAAATCAAGCATAAATTTTGGGCTTGTTAAGCCCTGCTGCCTGTCTCTGTACCTTTGGACATCAAAGAGATTTGTGCATATAGATACAAATAGGAAAATCAGATAATTTTGCAAATGGAGTGGCTTATTTTACAGGTAATCAATTTAAATTCATTGCTAATCATTCAATTCATGTTAAAATATTATTTTTTTCTTATCTTGACAGGACACCAGAGGCCAATGGTCATAAATTCAAGGGCAACTTCACTGAGTAAATATTGCATTTTAAAACTAAATTTGTTTTTTCATTTTGGGCTTATATTGCACAGAAGTACCTTGGAAGTGAAACAGAAGAAATATATTTCCGACTAGCCTTTCAAAAAAGAAGTGAAGAGTTTAATATGTCACAGCAGTGAAGTTATCTGAGGAGTTGTAATGTTCTTATATGTCTCACTAGTTTCACAATATCATAATTAAAGGTGAGAAATGTAGCAAGTATTTTTTTTATCTGAGGAAACATGATGGCATGTTTGACATGAAGGGCCCTTCAAACATAACCTGAGAGACTCTGCAACTGCTATTATTAAAAAAAACAACATTGTAAAGTGCCAGTTAGATTGGATAATTCACTTTCTCTATATAATAGCTGTCAGCTGCTTGAGTTTTTTTCCCCCATAATGCTCAGTGGGAGCTCTGGAAGGTTACTGTTATCTGAATTCAGCATTGCCAAGGACTATGCATAAAAAACCAACTGGACTGAGCAAAATCCTATGAGACGATGTAGTGCAAAGAAAGTAGAATATTACTTATGGTGTATCAGGACCTGAAAAATGAATCACACTTATGTTTCTGCGAATGGGGTCATTTGTCTGTTTAGACAAATGGTCATTTGTCACCCACAGTCAGCGAATGGATATGCCCATCCTCATTCTTGATAGCACATGCATGTATGTATAGGACTTATACCAGGGGTGGTATTCACTTACCTTCGCTACCAGTTCGCAAATGTGAGGGCGCCTTCCGTGCATGCGCAGGACCTTCCGTGCAGGCGCAGGACCTTCCGCGCAGGCAAAGAGCGTCAAAAACAGGATGTGATGACATCTGGGCAGGTGAGTGGAGCTTCCTGCCGCCGCCGCTACCAGTTTGCCCGAACCGGATAAAACCAACTGAATACCATCACTGATTTATATGTCTTTGTCAAAGATATTTTCACACAGATTGTCACCAAATTCCTAGCAATTCATGCAGCTGCTTTGTGGCAGTGCAAGGTGCAGGGTAGCCCACTTTTACATACGACATTAATAATTGCTATATAGTATTGCACAGGTAAATTGGTTATCAAGCATAAAACTCTAGGAGAAAACTGGCAATCCTTTTCAGAGAGATCAGTTCACATGTACACATTTATATTTACTGCATGATTACAGAATGGTCAATATACCTAAATACATGGTACAGGTAGTCCTCGATTTATGACCACAATTGAGTCCAAAATTGATGTTGCTAAGTGAAACATTTGTTAAGTGAGTTTTGCCCCATTTTACGACCTTTCTTGCCACAGTTGTTATATGAATGGTTGCAGTCGTTAAGCTAGTAAGTTGTGATTGTTAAGTGAATCTGGCTTCTCCATGGACTTTGCTAGTCAGAAGGTCGCAAAAGGGGATCATGTGACCTCGGGACACTGCAACCCTCATAAATATGAACCAGTTGCCAAGCATATGAATTCTGATCACATGACCACGGGGATGCTGCAACTCTCATAAGTGTGAAAAATGGTTATAAGTCACTTTTTTCAGTGCCGTTGTGATTTTGAATGGTCACTAAATGAACTGTTATAAGTCGAAGACTACTTGTACTTAGCTGCAGTAGCTGAGTTGTTCATATTATCTGATGCTGCCACAATTGTAATAAGCATTAGCGTAGACATTCTGTATCATTATCGAATCAAAAGACAGTAACTTCCTGTTCACAGTTCTATTATTGAAATTTTATCTGAACTCTGTCTGAATTCCTTTTTACTCCTGATCTCTCTCACTCTCTCTCTCACACACACACACACACATAAAGTTTTTTTCTGTCAAAGCACCTGGTCTACCCTAATATGGGAGGGAGCATACTGCTTCCCTTTCACCTTTCAGCTCCAATCCAGGAGCCCTCAAGCAGTCGCATTTACGACAAACCATTTTATACCAAATTTATATTTGCTGATAAAGAAATAAAGGGAGACTAGTATAGATCTATTTCAGGCTATTTAGCTCTCATCAGCTAGCCATACCCTTACTCGGATTCAAACATATATATATATGTGTCATCCTCACTGAATGACAGCAGTTGAGTCTGCTAACTCCATTACTGACTGATGTGGTTGTTAAGTGAAACATCCTTTCGTCACACCCAATTTATGATATCAGTCATTAAGTGAATCACCAGTGGTTGTTAAAAGCAATGTCATGTGACCACAATTTATGACTTAATGCTGGCTTTCTGTTTGACTTTGCTTGTCAGAAGCCAGCTGTGAAGATTGCAAATGGCAACAACATGACTGTGGGTTGCTCCGATCGTTGTAAATGTGTGCCAGTTGCCAAGCACCTGAATTGTTATCATGTGGTTATGAGGGACACTGTCCCCATCATTGATTCAAGGACCAGTCATAAACAGACCGGTATTAACTAAGGACTACCTGTACAGTCATACATACCCCTGTTTTCCCAAAAATAAGACCCAACTGGAAAATAAGATCTAGCATGATTTCTCAGGATGCTCCTAATATAAACCCTACCCCAAAATAAGCCCCAGCTAAGATTGTCGGCCAGGTGGATGCATTTAGTAATGTATTTCCCCCAAAATAAGACCTAACCAGAAAATAAGCCCCAATGCATCTTTTGGAGCAAAAATTATTTTGGCGAAAACGTGGTATCCTCACCCATGTGAGGATGGCATGCGGCCAAGAGGGGGCTAAGGGGTTTTTTAAAATTGTCATTAACTAAACTAACTAAATTTTTAAGGGGTTCTGGGGAGGGGGAGGGGAGGGAGGGGAGGGGAGGGGGAGGGGCAGGCCTGGTAAGGAATCATGGCATGGGAGGAGGGGATCCTGGGGTTGAGAGGGGAGCTAGAGGTTGTCTGGATAGTGCCTGGAACATCACTAACGTGAGTGGGAGGGGTAGATATGGCGGGAGTAGGGGGCCATATCGAGTTAGGGGAGTGCACACCCGCTGTTTACGAGCAGTGGCGCGCTCCGGCCCCCAAGACTCCACCCGTTCCCCAGGTTGCACAGACCCTCAGGGCCCGATCCTTCGGCTGATGTTATGCAATGCCAGGTCCGTAGTAAATAAAGCCCCCCTCATTTGTGATCTTATTTGTGAGGGGGGAGCGGACCTGGCAGGTATTACGGAGACCTGGTTGGGCCAGGAGGGGGGGTTCCCCTCGTTGAAATGTGCCCACCAGGTTTCCTTGCATTCCATCGGCCAAGGTCACAGGGCAGGGGCGGGGGAGTAGCGGTTGTTATTAAAGAAGGTCTGAGACCGAGGGAGGCCACAGTTCCTCAGACGACCGGCTGTGAGTCCCTCCTTGTGAAGTGGGGTCATGGGGTTCAGATGGGTTTGCTGGTCACGTACCTGGCTCCCTGCCACGTGGCAGCAGCCCTGCCCGAGCTCCTTGACGTTATCGCCGCGGTGGCAGTTGAAACCCCTAGACTTATGGTCATGGGGGATTTCAACCTCCCATCTGTGGGCGAGACGTCGGAGGTGGCTCGGGAGTTCATGGCTTCCATGACAGCTATGGACCTGACCCAGTTAATTCATGGCCCTACCCACATGGGGGGAAACACACTGGATCTGATTTTTGTCTCTGGACTGTGGTTGAGTGATCTTGAGATAGGGGACTTAGTCATCGAGCCCTTGTCATGGTCAGATCACTCTCTCCTTCGTCTTGACTTTCAAACCGCTGCACCCTGCCGCAGGGAGGCGGAGCCTGTTAGTTGGTTCCGCCCCAGGCGCCTGATGGAACCTGATAGGTTCCAGATGGAGCTTGGGCCATTTCCTGAGGCTCTGGCACACGCCTCGACCGGAGACCTAGTGGCCGCCTGGGACAGGGCGGCTACAGGTGCTCTGGATCGGGTTGTGCCTTTGCGGCCTCTGACCCGGCGCCGATCTCAATTGGCTCCTTGGTTTTCCGAGGAGTTGAGGGAGTTGAAGCGCCAGAAAAGACGCCTAGAGAGTAGTTGGAGAACCAGTCGTTCTGAATCTGACCGGACACTAGTGAGATCCCATATTAGGAACTACTTAGTGGCGATAAAAGCAGCTAAATGTAACTATTTTGCTGCTCTTATTGCGTCATCAGATAATCGCCCAGCCGCCCTCTTCAGGGTGACCCGCTCCCTACTTCATCAGGAAGCGCGGGAGGACCCCTTGGAGGGTAGAGCTGAGGATTTTGTTCAGTATCTGCATGACAAAATCACTCAGATTCGGGAAGACTTGGACTCCGACTGGGTAGTCCCGGGGAGAGGGACGGGGGCAGGTCTTGTGAGTGTTATCTGGACTGAGTTTGATCCTGTGACCCCTGAGGACGTGGACAGGATTCTGGGCAGGCTGAACGCGACCACTTGTTTATTGGACCCGTGCCCCTCCTGGTTAGTACTGGCTTCCCAGGAGGTGACACGCGGCTGGCTCCAGGGGATTATAAATGCTTCGTTGGGTGAGGGTGACTTTCCCGCCGCCTTGAAAGAGGCGGTGGTGAGGCCTCTCCTCAAGAAGCCTTCCCTGGACCCAGCAATGTTGGTAAATTATCGTCCGGTCTCCAACCTTCGCTTTTTGGCGAAGGTTGTTGAGAGTGTGGTTGCGCAACAGCTTCCCCGGTACCTGGATGAAACGACGTATCTGGATCCGTTCCAGTCGGGTTTCAGACCCGGGTACAGCACGGAAACGGCATTGGTCGCGTTGGTTGATGATCTCTGGAGGGCCCGGGACAGGGGTTGTTCCTCTGTCCTGGTCCTGTTAGATCTCTCAGCGGCTTTTGATACCATCGACCATGGTATCATGCTGCACCGGTTGGAAGAGTTAGGGGTGGGAGGCACTGTGCTACGGTGGTTCTCCTCCTTTCTCTCTGACCGGTCGCAGTCGGTGTTGACAGGGGGACAGAGGTCGACTCCGAGACCCCTTATATGTGGGGTGCCTCAGGGGTCGGTCCTCTCGCCCCTCCTGTTCAACATTTATGTGAAGCCGCTGGGCGAGATCATCCGTGGTCTTGGGGTGAGATATCACCAGTACGCTGATGACACCCAGCTGTACATCTCCACCCCAGACCACCCCAACGATGCCCTTGAAGTGATGTCCCGGTGTCTGGAGGCCGTGCGGATCTGGATGGGGAGGAACAGGCTCAGACTCAACCCATCCAAGACCGAGTGGCTGTGGTTTCCGACGTCCCGATATAGTCAGCTGGTACCATCACTGACTATCGGGGGTGAATCATTGGCCCCGGCAGAGAGGGTGCGCAACTTGGGCGTCCTCCTGGATTCGCGGCTGTCTTTTGAGGAGCATTTGACGGCCGTGACCGGGAGGATTTTTCATCAGGTTCGCCTGATCCGCCAGTTGCGTCCCTTTCTGGATCGGGACTCGTTACACACGGTCACTCACGCCCTCGTCACCTCTCGCCTGGACTATTGTAATGCTCTCTACATGGGGCTCCCCTTGAGGAGCACCCGGAGGCTCCAACTGGCGCAGAGTGCGGCCGCGCGGGTGGTGATGGGAGCGACATGGCGCTCCCATGTTACTCCCCTCCTGCGCGAGCTGCACTGGCTCCCGGTGGTCTTCCGGGTGCGCTTCAAGGTGTTGGTTACCACCTTTAAAGCGCTCCATGGCTTAGGACCCGGGTACTTACGGGACCGCCTACTACCACCAATAGCCTCCCACCGACCGGCACGTTCCCATAGAGAGGGGCTCCTCCGGGTGCCGTCGGCCAAACAATGTCGGCTGGCGGCCCCCAGGGGGAGAGCCTTCTCTGTGGGGGCACCCACTATCTGGAACGAGCTCCCCCCAGAGTTACGGAGGATCCCGGATCTTCGTGCCTTCTGCCGTGAGTTAAAAACTTTCCTGTTCCACCAGGCGGGCCTGGCCTAATTCTTCCCTTTTCCCCTTCTGTTGTAAAATAATTTAGAAATTTTAAATTGTAATATTTTAATTTGGGGGTTTTAATATTGTAAATTGGGATTTTAAATATTGGGGCCAACGTTTAATTCGGTTTTATTTGGTTTTTAAATTTTGTATATATGTTTTTTATTTATGGCTGTTCACCGCCCTGAGTCCCCTTGGGGAGAAGGGCGGTATATAAATTTAATAAAATAAATAAATAAATAAAAATGTAAGTACAGAGAGCAGACTGAAGCCTGTAAAATTACTTCAATGCATTAAGGATTAGAGAAGAACCATTTCATTAAAGTATCTAAAATTCCAAATAGATTGTACTGAATGTATGGACTTCTATTTTATATTTTTACCATATTGTTAGTGCCTGTATCCTTGAGGGAAGAGCACAAGCGAAACACAGAAGTCCTTGCCACAGATCTGTATAACCCTAGTTTCCAAATGTCTGAAAATTAAACAAGGATCTGATATGGTTTGTGGATGTAGATATGGTTTGTAGATATGGTTTGTAGATATAGTTTGTAGATATGGTTGCCCATGTAATGTACAGTAGTAGCTAAAATTGTGGAAACCCTTTTGGGAAAAGTGCATTTTCTAAAACTAGCTAATAACACCAGGTTTTTTGGGAATACTGTAGTACCATAAAATTATATATCAATGGAAAGATAATTTAATCAAGAATGTAATGCAATAACTTTCATGAAGGATTTGCTATTAGAGTAGAAGTTACAGTATAAAGAAGACAAGGGAAACACATAGAAAAAACAAGATATACAAAAATTATCACCATAGAAAAAATGTGATATACAAAAACTATCACGCCAGTTAATACTTAGTTGGTTAACCTTTAATACGAATTATGGCCTTACAATGTCTTCCCATGGAGTGAACCAAGTCCTTTAGTTCTGCAGCTGTTATAAAGTGAAACCAAGATTGAATGATTGCTTCTATTAACTGGGTTTTATTGCTGGGTTGCTTCTGACTAACAAGTTTCTTTAGTCAGCTCCATAGATTTTAAGTTGGGTTAAGGTCTGGGCTATTCCCAGCCCATTCCAGCAGTGGAATATGATTATCTTGAAACTCCAAAAAAAAAAAAAAAAGTGGTGTTATTAGCCATCAAACCTCAAAAATACACTTTCCCCAAAAAGTTTCCACAATTTTGGCCACTACTGTATAGATGGATGATGCAGTTACACTGTTGAAGCTCACTTTCTTTAACTTTCCTGATTTAACATGCTGTTTTGCTTGACTATATCACAAAAATGCAGCTTTGTTCCATGATTCAACATGGAATTAACAATTCTAAATTGGGTCTCAGTAGAGATGGAGATGAACTCTGTCAAGAGATTCCTAGAGAAAATTTTAAAAATGCAATCTTTTATTCTGTACAACATCTGCACCTCCCATCTCCTTTTGTGGTTGTTTATCTGAATATGACAGAACAATCATCAGAGGAAGAGAGAAATAAAATAAACGTATTTAAATTTCTTTCCTTTAATTCCCTTGGCCAAGCCGCAATATTCATGGCTGACTTTAAAGATTTGGCACTCACAAAAGGAGGGAATAGACAATCGTTTGCAGTGAGTGATATTGCCTTGTGAGAGCACACAACAGAGGATGGGAACCTTCTTGAAATGTTTTATAAAATAGATTTGAAAGGGGCAAAGTAGCCAGACAAGGATGTAAGATGACTTAAATGTAAGATGTGAATGGGGAACTCCAAGGTCGATATTAAATGACTGCGGTATGGCTTACAACAGTGGTGGGTTTCAAATTTTTTTACTACTGGTTCTGTGGGTGTTGCTTGGTGGGCGTGGCATGGCTTGGTGGGCATGGCTTAGGCGTGGCAGGCAAAAGATACTGTAAAATCTTCATTCCCACCCCACTCCCGGGGAAGGTTACTGCAAAATCCCCATTTCCTCCCAATCAGCTGGGACTTGGGAGTCAGAGAATAGATGGGGGTCGGGCCAATCAGAATTTTTACTACCGGTTCTCCAAACTACTCAAAATGTCTGCTACCAGTTCTCCAGAACTGGTCAGAACCTGCTGAAGCCCACCTCTGGCTTACAATCACATAGATGTGCCTGATGGTGAATGCTGTACATCAGCATGTTAAACTTGCGTCATCATGGTGGCGTCATGTGACGTATTGTGACTTTTTTCCCCTCACTAAACTGGGCATGGGCATGGCCAGTGTGTGATGCATCCAGCCCGCAGGCTGCGAGTTTGACAGCCCTGCTGTACATTAAATTACAGGTAGTCCTCGACTACAATTGAGCTCAGAATTTAGGTTGCTAAGTGAGAAGTTTGTTAACAGAGTTTTGACCCATTTTACAACTTTTTCTTGCTGCATTCGTTACATGAATCACTGGAATTGTTAAATGAATAACATAGTTGTTAAGTGAATCTGACTTCCCCATTGACTTTGCTTATCAGAAGAGCGCAAAATATGATCGCATGCCTCCAGGACACTGCAAAAGTCATAAATATGAACCAGTTGTCAAGCATCTGAATGTAAATGATGTGACCATGAGAATGCTGCAACGGTCATAATTTTGAAAAATGATCATTTTTTCAGTGCCATTGTAACTTTGAACGGTCACTAAGCAAACTGTTGTAAGTCAAGGACTACTAGTAATTACATTTTTATCTCAGGGTAGGAATTATATTTGTTTGAATTGAGCATGCATCAAAAATAATTTGAAAGAAACACCAGGCCTTCTGTGAGAGCAACTTTCCTGCTATTCATTAAAGCAGCCTCTCATTTTGTCAAAGTTAATACAGCTCTGAAAGCAGCAACGTCTTTTTTTCAAGCTTGTTCTGAAGCTTGAAAATAGAGGGGCTGCTTTCATAATTAGTAGAGAGGTGCTGTGTCATAGAAGCCCAAAGTGCCCCTTCCAAACCATTTTCAAAGCTTGTGCTGCCTCATATATGATTTTTCCAAATTATGTTGCTTACTATAGGACCATATGGAAGTAGAATGGAAACATTCTAAACTAAAGCAATAAAAACTATAAACCTTCCTTAGGAAGAAGGGACAAGCTAAAGAAGCTTCTTGGATGAGAAGTGAAACGTCTTCAAAGAAAAACCAGAAAGTCCAGTTGCCTCTTGAAAAAGCACCTTTGGGACAACCATAACCTGAATGACTGAGAATCTCCATA
Organism: Ptyas mucosa; assembly: GCA_012654045.1. Classification (NCBI taxonomy): domain Eukaryota; kingdom Metazoa; phylum Chordata; class Lepidosauria; order Squamata; family Colubridae; genus Ptyas; species Ptyas mucosa. The sequence continues at coordinate 1,780,888 of WNWU01000056.1, read as the reverse complement.
GATCCCCTTATAATAGTACTTTGTTTGTTTGTTTGTTTGTTTGTTTGTCAAGCATATATAAGATAACAGGTAAAAGTATAAACATAATTTGAATACACGAAAAAGAGTAAGAGTAAAAAGGAATATTAGGACAGGGGCGGTAGGCACGCTGGTGCACTTATGCACACCCCTTACAGACCTCTTAGGAATGGGGTGAGGTCAACAGTAGACAGTTTAAGGTTAAAGTTTTGGGGGTTTGGGGAAGAAACTACAGAGTCAGGTAGTGCGTTCCAGGCATTGACCACTCTGTTACTGAAGTCATATTTTCTGCAATCAAGTTTGGAGCGGTTTACCTTGAGTTTATATCTATTATTTGCTCGTATATTGTTGTGGTTGAAGCTGAAGTAGTCATTGACAGGAAGGACATTGTGGCAGATAATTTTATGTACCATGCTTAGGTCAGACTGAAGGCGGTGTAGTTCTAAGTTGTCTAAGCCAAAAATTTGGAGTCTGGTGGCATAAGGTATTTTATTGCGGTTAGAGGAATGGAGGACTCTTCTCATAAAATATCTCTGAACTCTCTCGATTGTATTTATGTCCAATATGCAGTGCGGGTTCCAGACAGATGAGCTGTATTCAAGAATTGGTCTAGCAAATGTTTTGTATGCTCTAGTTAGTAGTACAACATTACCAGAGAAGAAGCTACGCAAGAGTAGGTTAACAATTCTTAATGCCTTTTTGGCAATGTTGTTACAGTGGGCTCTGGCATTTAGATCTTTAGAAATGAGTACTCCAAGAACTCATTTATCATATTATAATATCATTATTATATTTATAATAATATAATATAAATATTATGATTTTTACATATCATAAGTACCAAGGATAATTATCAATATATTTATTCATCCTGCTTGAGAAGGTAGATTTTATATCTTTAATTGGAAATGATTAAAGACTTTCTGCCCATTAACAAAAATTGACAAATATGCAGTTTGAATATACAGACCATATAAATACCCAAACAGATAGACAAAGGGCAATGCTGCATACACATCAGCTCTACGGAGAGACACTTAGCCCTCCAAAATGCTTGCAAAGCTCAAACTCATCTTTAAAGATGAAAAGATCCTGCCGGATCCAACCACAATTGTTTATCTGTTTCAGTATCCCATTTCCCACAGTGCCCAAACAGATGAGCACCAAAAGCCCTTTCCGCCTTATTTCCCCCATCACTGGTTCTGACAGCCATATATTGCCTGGATATTGGAAGTAATGTATCTGTTAGGCTTGTGCAAATCCTTGCATTTCACTACTCAAAAGCATTTATTTTTCAGTTGCTAATGCATCCAGGCCCTTCTCCAAGCTTGTTCTGCTCCCAGCTAGCGAAAAAAATTAGTGAATCCAAATCCGCAATTGACAATAACATTATAAATTTATATGCAAGGTTTCTGATTGAGTTCTGCCCTTGCCCCCTTTTCATAGCTAGGTAACATTTATTATTAGAGGGTCAATGTTAAAGGCAAAGAGACGGCAGTTTCAAACAAAATTATTCCTCTCTCCACAAGTCAACCCTCTAAGGCAATTAAATTGCTAGCAGATAGTCAGGCAAGAATAGTCACCACCAGTCGTGTCATAAGTCATAAATGCTTTGGACAGTTCAGGAACAGCCAGCCTTGGTGCCACAGGTATACAGATCGTAGCGACTGAGAGAGCCAATTATAGTTAGTAGACAAAGGTCCATAATGTCCGCGGTTCAAACCCAATGCGCAGAGTCCACTACCTGATGGATCATACAGGAGTCCCCAGTTAGAGATGATGATGGGCAGGTGGTGTACTGGAACAGAAGAATTGGCCTAGCAAAAAAGATATTCAGCATGATGGATTTGACCATACTTTGTGATCTTGAAGTCCCAGGATATTTCAGCCTGTAGCTACAGACCATGGAAACATCAAGGACCCACAGCTGATACATTGTCAATTGCACCAGGAGTCTTGAAGACTAATGAGCAGTACTTATTCATCTCTGGTGGAACAGGAGAGGGATTGCGATAAGTGGTCTTCAAATTCCTGGACAGCACAGTAGAAACACCATCTTTCCTCTGAAGCTTATACAGGCATTGGATGGTGGCAAAATTCACTCTGTGAAAGAATTCGTTGCTCGGATGACAGTCTTGGGCCAATCAGTGAATGGCTTCCATTTGGGGGGAACCATCATTGGACATGACCATGGAGATTCTCAATCATCCAGGTCATGATTGTCCCAAAGGTGATTTTTCAAGAGGCAACTGGACTTTCTGGTTTTTCTTTGAAGACGCTTTGTTTCTCATCCAAGAAGCTTCTTGGATGAGAAGCGAAACATCTTCAAAGAAAAACCATAAAGTCCAGTTGCCTCTCGAAAAAGCACCTTTGGGACAATTAGGACATCACTGGACATTTGGGACATCACTGGACATGTTATTGCAGGAGGTCTGCACCTCAATGCAGGCTGAGCTCTCCAGATTGAAGGGCATGGGTGATCAAGCTCAAGGTGTCAGCTCCCATTTTTGGTTCTTGAATATATCACATGGTAAAGTCTAATAAAGTGGGTCTCCATGGAGCTGCAGGGTCAGCAGTGGGATCCAGATCAGGAACTGATGATGCTGGAGATAGTGGATGAACAAAAGATGAAGGTTGTGTAGAAGAAGGATCCAAAGATAGACGGGCTGAAAATGGAGAGACCCATTTGATGAATTGTAGATGTTTCTTCATGGCCTCCACCATGATGAACCCACCAGGGAAATGGGGAGCCAGTAGTATGTAAAGCTCCTTCCTCACTATCCCCGTCTTCCAAAGATGGTCAGCATGAGGTCATCTTCAGAGGAACTAGTCGGACCTTTAGTTGGAAGAGCAACTACCAGCTTGGCATTGAGTTCTATAGAGTGCCAGTAGAACCTGTACATACTGAGGCTCCACTGCAGTGGAAACTGGAGCCCACAGGAACTCATTGGAACTTGACGAACTGCCTGAATGAACATTTAGGTCTTTTGCATTCTTGTCTTTACTGTAGAGGTCTTGGGATCCAGAGGAACCAAGATTCTTTTTCTTCTGTTTTAATATATTGTATTTTTTGGAGTATAAGACGCACCTTTTTCCCTCCAAAAAAGAGGGTGAAAATCTGGGTGCGTCTTATACTCTGAATGTAGCCCTGTCCAGCCTCGCAAACTGAGATTTCAGAGGCTGAAAGAAGCCTCGGAAACAAAGTTTCAGAAAAAAAGCCTCTGAAAGGTTTTTATCTAAAATAATATGGCAAGGAACAAAAGAAGAATCGGTAAAGGTTCTAACCAAACTATGTTAAGAAAACTGGAGAATGACACAATAACCAACAGATCGGAAGAGGTTAATCTACATACCAATACCAAAGAAAGGAGATTGAACAGAGTACAGATAGTCCTTCAGAAAATAAGCCTCTGAAAAAAGCTTCAGGAAAAAAAGCCTTTTTTTCTGAAGCTCTGTTTCGGAGGCTTTCAGAGGCAGAAAAAAAAGCAAGGCACAGAGCTCACAACCAACAACCTGTTGCTAAAATTCATCTCTGGAAACAGCTGATTGGGGGAGGCCGGTCCACCCACCAATCAGCTTTTTTCTTATTTTCCTCCCCAAAAACTAAGGTGTGTTTTATACTCCGGTGTATCTTGTACTCTGAAAAATACGGTAATCAGAAATTTGTCCCCTACAAGGTGGTTCACCTGATGAGGGGGTGGCACCACATGCCCGGATTACAGCTCAGGCATATAGTGTGCAAAGCGTCCTCTCATGCCTTCTCTAGCAATTACAACAAGGAGGCCACCCAGGCCATGTTTCCTGATCCCCTTAAGCGATTCATAGTTATTCCCTAAAAATTAAAAATTAACTGAAAATTAGTGAATCCACAATTGACAATAACTCCATACATAGAATCTGGATTCTTTGATATGCAAAGTGGGTACTTTATGATTGAGTTCTGCCCCTGCCCTCTTTTCATAGTAGAGATTTTTACTTCCATTAAGGAGTCTGCAAGATATAAATACATCAAAAAGGCAAGTTTAGCTAAAAAAGAAGACCTGGATCTGTGAACTATGCAATTAAGTAATAATAATGAACCACTGAATGCCTCCTATATTCTTTGCAAAATACACAAGGCTGAAATCTAATTACAGGTACAGATGATACAGGTGAAGAGCAGTGGTCCTCAGAGGAAATGTGTATGCCTGTCTGTCCTTCCTGCCCCCCTCTTTAATATTCTTGTAGTAGTGATTGGGGTCTGGAACTGATATATAGGTGCCCAGAAGTGATAAAATAGAATCAGCATGGTAGAGCAACTGAAGTGATGGTCTAGGACAGGCGTGTCCAACTCAAGGCCCACGGGCTGGATCCGGCCCATGGGATGCTTAGATCTGGCCCATGGGCTGCCCTGGAAACAACCAAGGAAAGGCCCACGGTGCCTCTGCCAGCAAAAATGGAGCTCTGGAGGGCCATGCGTGGCCCTCCCAGGCTCCATTTTCAGCCACGACAGCTTCCTGAAGCCCTCTGCCAGCAAAAATGGAGCTTGGGGGGGCCGCACACAGCCCCCCAAGCTCTGTTTTCACTGGCAGAGGGCTGCAGGAGGCCATCACAGCCGAAAATGGAGCTCAGGAGCCATGCCCACCCTGGCCACACCTCCCCCCCAAAGTCAAACACAACCCTCGAGTTTGACACCCCTGGTCTAAGAGTAGGAAGACCCAACTTCTAGTTCATCTTCAACTCTGAAAACTTCCTGCAGAACTTTGGGCTTAATCCTTTCTCAGCATATCTACCTCATGGGATGGCTGTGAGGGGAAATAGAAGAGAACAGTAAGTATGCTTCTGGGGCTCCTGAATGTTATCAAACAGGCAAGGAAAGAAAGACAAAATTCTTCCCCTTTCCCCCATTGTTCTTGATCAGATATTTGTCAAGGTTTGGCAAAGAAGTTCTTGAGATTATTGTGTGGCAAGCATTGGGGAAGTAAAATATGTTTTATTCCAGGAAAGAAACAAATTGCTTTTGCTAATTCTGAAGACCCTCTTTGCTCCTTTTAAAAAAAATTTTTTGCTCTCTTCCTCCCTCTCTCTTCCGACCTCAGATTAGAATGGATTAGATCTCTCCAAACAAGAGACAGGAGTGCCGTATTTAATATTCACCCAGGTCTAAAAAGCAAAACAAGACTACCTGCAACTAGAAAATTCATAAAATGAAAGGTTGGCTAGAACACTTTCCTATTTCTTATTATAGGTAATGCTTGACTTATGAGTGTTTGTATAAAGTTTTGATAGTGCTGAAAAAAGTGACCTATGGCCAGTCTTCATAAGAGGGGAGGGGAGGGGGTGGCAGCAGCATCAGGAGCAGGGCAGTGATGGCAGGGTTTGGCAGTAGTTGCCCTCCACAACAATTCCAGTTTCTCATGTGGCCCCTTGGGAAAATAAATTGTCCACCACTATGAGATAGGCAGTTATTTAAATAAATAAGTGGTTGAGAGACCCCAAGTGAATCCTAGGACTGGGACAACCCTCCCAGTGATGGGATTCAAGTAATTTAACAACCGGTTCTCTGTCCTAATGATTTCTACCAACAACCAGTTTACCAAACTGCTCAGAAAGTTAACAACTGGTTCTCCCGAAGTGGTGCGAACTGGCTGAATCCCACCACTGAATCCTCCCCTCAAAAACATTTCTGTAAGAAGACAGTGACAAATCACTTCTGCATTTTTGCAAATAAAGTATCAGTGTCAAAGATTTTTTTAACTTGGGAAGCTGGGATCAAAAGAAGCAATCCTCATGTTGTAATATGTTATAGCACTATGCCACCTGTTGGTATGAAGGTCATGTTGGTGTTTTAAATCACCCAAGGAAGGCTTATGTTTAAAAGCAATTTTAAAATATAATGTCACACTTTATCGCGAAATTAGCATGCAGCTATTTATTTATTTATCCTCTGTTTCTATTCCACCACAATTGAAATGACTCATGGTGGCTTACATAGAATATAAACAAAAACAAATTAAAACATCTATAGTAACACCATAATCCATACAAGAGCAATAAAAACAACAATCAACAAAAAGAGGATTAAAAAATAGGGAGAGCAGCCAATGTGCTGCCATCCTTTGTAACATAAAAACAGTAGGAAGGCTTCTTGAATTTCTACCTCAATTTTCTTAAATTATGTAGCAAGTAAGACGTTTATTTCAACATCAGGGTTACCGACTAAAAACTATGGAGACTCATCCTCATCTTTAGCAGTCCCTCCCAATACTTATATCATTTTCTCATAAAAAAAGGAAAGACAGGTGTTGCATATCTACAGTATATGCTGTAATGTTAAAACTCTCATTGTCATGACCTTTAACTGGGCAAAACAGTGCATCAATAGGGCAACAATTTTTGAACCAAGGTATCTTAAATGGGCTAATTTTCAGAATGTATCCAAAATCGAGGGCCCATGACTCCTCCCATGGAACTGAAATTTGGGGAGGTTATGGCTGCTTCAATGTTACTGGATGCTGTTGTGTTGCTGGACTGTTGTTGCAGTCATGTGATCTTCATTTTCAATGGTCCATGACATTTTCCAGCCAGTCTCACAATTCCTCATTCCATCATGTACCTACCTGCCTGCTGGGAAGGGATGGGAAGGGGAAACAGGGAAAAAGGAACCCCAGAGTACCTTTCCTGGTTCATGCTGTCACCCTGCATGAATTTGTGCTTCCCCCGTGTGTCTTCCTCAACTTACATTTATTTAAAAATAGAATAGAATTCTTTATTGCCGAGTATGATTGGACACCGAAGGCATTGGTCTCCAGTGCATAAGCTCTCAATGTACATACAAACAACAAAGTGATAAGTCATAGATCATAAAGCATAAGATAAGATGCAATCATAATTACAAGGTACAAACAACAAGTGATCAATCATAAGATAGGAGAAGGTAGTAGGAAAGATGAGAAGGTAAAAAAGATGAGAAGTTGACAAGGATAATAGCAATACAGCCTACTACATGGGTAAATATCTTTAGGCATAAGAGTGGTGTGGGAGGTAGGGATTTAGCAGAGTGATGGCATGGGGGGGGGAACTGTCTATGTGTCTAGTTGCTTTGGCGTGCCCTATAGCGGAGTCTGAGGGGAGAAATTGAAATGGTTTATATTCAGGATGTGAGGAGTCTGTAGATATATTCACAGCCCTTTTTCTGGCTGGTGTGGATACAAGTCCTCAATGTAAAGCAGGCTGGTTGTAATTGTTGTTGTTTTTTCTGCAGTCCTAACTATCCATTGAAGTCTGTACCTTTCCTGTTTGACTGCTGTGCTAAACCAGACAGTTATAGAGGTTAATGGCACCTCGTGCACAGCCCTACACACCCTACCTCTTCTGTGTCGCCCCCCCCCACCACCATGTGCCTTCCCTGACCTGCAAGTCACAAACTGTGCACTATCCCCATGCACCCTTTCCTACATCCTGTCCCCCACACACAATGTCCCCAGAGGTGGGCTTCACATAATTTAACAACCGGTTCGTCCCAGCACTGAAAATGTGTGTGTGCATCTTCCACGCATGTGCATGACCTGCACATGCACTTTGTTTGTGCGCGCACTTGCATGCATGCATGCAGCTTTAAAAATGCAGCTAAATAGGACAGCATAGCGCCAGGGCAGGTGGGCTGGCCCACCCGCAGGTCACAATTACCGGTTCCCCCAAACTGGTACGAACTGGCTGAATCCCACCCCTGAATGTCCCTGCACAGTACCTCTCATACACTCCCAAGCATCCCCAGGCACCCTTCCCTACCCAAACCTCCTTACACACTTTCTTTACTTCATGCAGAACCTCTTACTCAGTCCTGCAACCTCCAAACACCCTTCCTGACCTGCACTGCATCCTTCACACCCTACCCAAACCATGAGGCTCCTCTCACATCTCCCTGAAAACTTCACCCAACCTTCTTGACCTGTGCCACTCCACCACATACCCTACTTGCCCTGCCACATGCTCTGTGCAGGTTGGGGAGGGAGGGAGGGAGGGAGGGAGGGAGGGAGGGAGGGAGGGAGGGAGGAAGGAAGGAAGGAAGGAAGGAAGGAAGGAAGGAAGGAAGGAAGG
>WNWU01000056.1:1714079-1772781 GCA_012654045.1 Ptyas mucosa | reverse complement strand
AAGGAAGGAAGGAAGGAAGGAAGGAAGGAAGGAAGGAAGGAAGGAAGATTTTTGATATTTTTATCAACTTCCCCCAGGGAAATTCAGTGGAGTAGCCAGCAGGTTACTCTCACTTCCATTGGTTTTTATTTTTCCCCATTCATGCTCACTCTATTTCTCTGTATAATTAAGGCACATGGGTTGTCTAGTCTAATCTGAATTCTTGATGGGCATTTGTTCCAATTATACTTTTCCCTGATAGAGTAAATCAGTTTTTAGCACCCTATGCTTTCTCCAGGGCTGGGTTTCACTTACCTTTGCTACTGGTTCGCTCGTCACATCTGCTCATGTGTAGAAGCTTCTGCACATGCGCAGATTGTATTAGATGATGTCCGGGTGGGTGGGTGGAGCCTCCTCCTGCTGCTGCTGCTACCAGTTCATCCGAACCGAGACGAACCAGTAGCAACCCACCACTGGCTTTCTCCCTGTGGAGGTACTGCTTTACAAATCTTCATCAAGACACTTTTTAGCCTTTTTTTCCATGTTGAATTCAAATTAATTATGGCTTGCTTTTTCAGCTTTCAGATCACCCTTTTATTGCCCAACATCATATATCTTGTTAAAACTGTGGAACAGGTCCTTTCAGTTTCTTCTTGTTAAAACTAAAAGAGGAAATGACAAAGAACAAGAGAGATTAACACAGCAAACCACACAGAGTGGAAGGAAAACAGTACTATAAGAAAAAAACTGCCAGTGTAATTTATAGTTCTGTGTCCCAAAAAATCTCCTAAAATCACTCAGTCTTAGCTAAGCCATTTCAAGTTGCTGAAGTACATTGTCAAATTTCTCCAGGACCGTGATGGTGAACCTATGGCACGTGTGCCACAGGTGGCACACGTAGCCATATCAATGGGCACGCGAGCTCAGCTCCGGTGCGAAACAGGCTGTTTCCTGCCACCGGAGAGCCTCGGGGGTGGGGTGGGGAAGGCCCATTTTTTGCTGTCCCCAGCCTCCAGAGCCTCTCTAGGAAGTTGGCAAACTGGCCGTTTTCAGCTTCCAGGGGGGTGGGGAAGGCGTTTTCGCCCTCCCCAGACTCCTAGAAAGGCTCTGGAGCCAGGTGAGAGAGAAAAACAGACCTACCGGGCCATCATGTGCCAGGAGCAGGTGGGAGTGGGGGGGGTTGCACGTGCATGTGTGGGGGCAGGGTGCATAGAATTATGAGTGTGGGCACGCAGGTGTGCGACCCCCCCACCCCACCCCTTCCTGGCACACAATGACAAAAAGGTTAGCCATCACTGCTCTAGGACAATGGTCTGTTTTAGAATCATGGTGTTTGATGTTTGAACTTAATGTTTGAACTTAATCTTTTTTTTTTATTAAAACGTCAGCTCAGCTAGTATCAACTTTATTGATACATTTTGCGTGGTGTGATGTACTTTAGCATGTTATAGCCTAATCAGATCTCTAATACATTTTTATATCAAGCCTCGCAAAAATGTTTACCAGATTTATATAGACCATACAAAAGGGAAATGAACCCATGTTTTTTGACAACTGAAATGTCTTCTGTATTCATTTAATACTTGTTTTCATAAACTAACTAGTTGCTTAATATTTCATGTCTCCTGCCTGATAGACAGTTGGGCATAGTAAATAATCTGAAATAATGCTATTTTCTTTTCCAAACCTTACAATATACTTTTGTCAGCCATTTCTGTGGATCCATAATTTGAGATAGATTAATGGTCAGATCATACCCTCATACCTTGAGATCACTTAGCATTGCTTTTCTTTTCTTTACACCAATTCTCCAGAATCTAAGAATCTAAGATCTAAGAATCTTAGATCTAAGAATCTTACAATGAATTAATATCTTTGATGTTCTACTTTTTATGATTGTTCCTAGCTCTGGATTCATGGACTCTGTCTGTCTGTACCATAAGATCAGGGGTGGGTTCTAAAATTTTTTACTACCGGTTCTGTGGGTGTGGCTTATTTTGTGGGCATGGCTTGGTGGGGGGGGGGAGTAATGTGACTGGGTGGGTATGACCAACTTTTATTTATTTATTTATTTTTAAAAGCATTTTTTCTAAAACCTTAAGAGGTTACAGAAAAAAATGCTTTCAGAAGCCTCTGATTCTCAGGCAACTCAGCTGGGATCGCCAGAGGCTTTTAAAGGCATTTTTTTCCCCTAGAACCTCTTCGGCCGAAGAGGTTGCAGAAAAAATGCTTTCAGAAGCCTCTGACAATCCCAGATGAGCCACATGATCATCAGAGGCCTTTTTTTTTACTTTTAAAAGCATTTTTTTTTTGGCCAAAGAGGTTGTAGAAAAAATGCTTTTAAAAGTTAAAAAAAAAAAGAACCTCTGATGAGGTGGGTGGGGTAAGCGAGCGGCGACCAGGCCAGGGACCAGTCTGGGCCAGCCAATGTTATTACTGGTTCTCCAAACGACTACAAATTTTTACTCCCGGTTCTTGTGAACCGGTGCGAACTGGGAGCAACCCACCACTGCACAAGATGCCAGGGAACGTAATCAAGTTCATTGTTAATCTCTCACCTGAAGCTTTCCCTGTATTATAAAATCATAGTTTATTTGACATAATGCTATTTTCCTTGACTATACGGACTTGAATCACTAATATTCTTATCCAATTTGGATCTTGTTTCCTCTGTCAGAGCAGGTTTAGCTCATTATGAGTTCCCAGTTTTATTATTTTCAAAGGAAGGCTTTGTTCATGGTGTTAGTAGGAAGCTCAGCCTTTAACCTAATAGCATCAAGAAGGGAAGGGAAGACAGGAAATTGTTTGTTAGAAAGACCAGGAGAGAACATTAGACCCTGCATCTATTTTTCAGGCATCAACGCTGAGAAAATGTTGCTGTTATATAAGGAAACAACCAGAGTCATATAAAGGATTACAGCAGTGAAAACAAGAATTTAGTCAGCATGAAGACAGTATACGGATCCAATTGTGCCTGGCAAAGCGGATAATGAAGATAAATGTATTTTACTGTCTCTTATGAAGGAAAGGGGCCAGGTATTCAGGATGGTATTAATGTCAGGGACCCTGACACATTATAGCAGCTAACATAAGTGTTTGCTACATGCTGTTAGCTCAGAAAAATACAGCAGAAAAATACCAGATTTCCAGATGACTGCAAGAGGAAGGGAAAGACGTATCGCAGCATTGTAGTATCTGTCTTCATTTGGTTCTTAAGACATAAAAGATTTCCCAATTAGGGACAAGGTTTGTGTGTCATATGGGACTTGGACTTGAGGGACAGAATAGGAAGAGTAGTAGATCTTGCCCTGGAAAAACATCTATCAAATCATCATAGCAGCAGTCTACTCTAATATAGAATAAACATTATATGAAGAGCGATTTATAGGGGAAAGATTTATTGGCTCAGTAAAGAAAACTCTAAGTAGGAGCCGGATAAGCCATCTGCAAACAATGTGATTCAGCGCATGTACTGGAGAAGGCTGCATGCAGGGCAGAAAGAGAAAACCCAGTTTGTGGGCAGGAATGAAGCGATATATGTTGCAGTAGACCAGTATCTGACATCTGGAACGACATTCCCTGAGAGCCACACAGTTCCAGCCTTTCAAAATACTTGGTGACTTCCGCAGGCCCTGGGCCACAGTGTTATATGAGCTCATTATTGACTCAGAGTTATTTGTTATTAACCATACGGGTGTTTCCTCCTGCCATTGCTATCTCTATTTTTGTTTTAAGTGTTGTTGGTGGGTTAAATGTATTTCCCAAATGTGCTTTTTCAAGGGGCAACTGGACTTTCTGTTTTTTCTTTGAAGACGTTTCACTTCTCATCCAAGAAGCTTCTTCAGCTCTGACTGGATGGTGGGGAATGGAAGGATTATTATTTCTTGCAGGCAGCTGGTCATTTGCATTCTTTTAGCAGGTCGTTCTGGAGGTTTATCTGTGCCATCAGGCTCACTTGAGTTGTGTAAATGGGTGTGGAGCCTTCTTGGAACTGTTGAAAGGACTGTGTTGTAGATTGGAGATAGATGATGTCTTATCCCTCCCCTCTGCTGAGAGAGGACTGTTCAGTTTTAACATAGATGGCCTCTTTAACCCCTCTTTCAAACCAGTGGTCGTTTCTGTCCAAAATGTGGACTTTGCTGTCTTCAAAAGAGTGGCCTTTGTCTTTTAAATGGAGATGGACTGCTGAATCTAGTCCTGATGGGTTTGTTCTCCTATGTTGTGCCATGTGTTTATGAAGTGGTTGTTTTGTTTCCCCAATGTACAGATCGGCATATGGCTCACTGCATTGTACTGCATAAACCACGTTGCTGAGTTTATGTCTGGGTGTTTTATCTTTGGGGTGGACAAGCGTCTGCCTTAGTGTTTTCTTGGATTTGAAGTGTGCAGATATGTCATGTTGGCTGAAAATCCTACTGAGCTTTTCTGATATTCCTGCAACATATGGAGTGACAATGTTGCTTCATTAAATAAATACAATGTTAAATGTATGTTTTATTAAATTTATTTAAACAGTTTAATCCTTATAAAGTACCCAAAATACGAGCAACTATAGAAATTAGTTTGGTTAGTTGGTTGGTTGGTTGGTTGGTTGGTTGATTAGTTATTGATTGAGTTGATATAATGAACACCATTCGTTAGATTACAGGTGAAGGAAAGATCTTTGTAAATTTACCAGATTTACAGCCTCATCCAATAATTTAGAGAACAAGCTCTATTTACAAAAGTTTATTTATTTATTAGATTTGCACATTGCCAATTTCACCTAAATGATTGGAGCAAATAATTGTAAACTTTGATGTAGATTGTAGAGCCGCTTATAATATTCTATCCATGAATGTCAGGTGTGCCTCCGTTCAAAACTAAAGAAAGAAAAACCCCAAATGTTTGTAAAGAAAGGTACTTTTACTGAATATGAACTGAATGCAGCAAAAGAAAAGCAAAGTCTGAGGCAATAGGCGTGAAAATTACATATTGAAAGCATCCCCAAACCTCCCCCCCCAAGGACCCAAGTTGAGTGTCCAATCCACATCTCCCCAAGGTGTCATGTGGAGTACTTCTTCAGACAGCCCCATCTATCTGATATGCTGGAACAGTTGACCTTGACAGCTGTCAGCTCTCTCTGCAGCTGCTATGAAGACAGTGAGAATTTTCCTCCCTTTTTCATGACAACTCCACCAGCTCACTTCCCGTCCTCCCAAATACCAGCAATGCCTCCCCCCTCCCGTTACAATGGCAACCGAAAGCAAGCAAGCATCATAGAGGCTGACAATGACTCTATTGAGTAGCAGCATCAGAATGAAAAATGTCAAGAAATGCTGTTAATGCATTACAAGCAACTCTGGGATCATTTGAACAGGGAGGAAAATCCATGGAACAAGACACTGCACTACTTGGAATTTATAGTAATTGACAGGGCAGACACAAATTTATTGCTGTGCAGCTGGGAGCCATCTTCCTGATTACAGAGGAGCAAGAATAATCATTAGATTCCCTGTCCAATATCTTGCCAAAATATGGAGATGTAATTAGGAGTTAGAAGTACACCAACAATTCCAACCAACATATTGCTAAGCATGAGAATTTGCTAACTCTGCTAGCTCCTGTGAAAAGAGAGTTGCCAAACCTTCAGAGAGAAAAAGACACAATCACAACATCGGAAGCAAGAACTGGCTAAAGCCCTCTTCAATAATTTGGAGGATCAGTTCATATGGAAAGTAGCCCATGCAGAAAAAGTATCTTCATTGAAAATACCTATGGTTGAATTCATGGATGGCAATATCGTCCAGGGGTGAAATCCATCAGGTTCTAAAAGGTTCTGGAGAACTGGTAGTGGAAATTTTAAGTAGTTCAGAGAACCAGCAAATACCACCTCTGGCTGGCCCCAGAATGGGGTAGGAACGGAAATGTTGCAATATCCTTCCCCCAGGAGTGGGGAGGGAATGGGGATTTTGCAGTATCTTTCCCCTGCCATGCCCACCAAGCCATGCCCACAGAACCGGTAGGGAAAATTTTTGGATTTCACCCCTGGTATCATCAATATGACTTGTCATATTGTCAATATGAACTGTCCACTGCTCCTCCTAAGTGGAATTTAGCATAGGAAAGTGTTAAATGCATTGAATTCATCACAGGAACAGGGATTGAATCATCACTTAAGAGCAGAAGGGAAACTATTAAGAAAAAAAGAGAATTTGCAATAATCCAAAATTAATCAAGGCATCTAATCACTGCAAGCAATTGAAGATATACTTCTTTCCTTCCTTCCTTCCTGATTTGTTTGATGTCAAGTATGGATTTTGGTAGATGAAGGTGGATGACCGATTGTAGTATTATTATAGGAAAGGGGATGATAAGGATAAAACATAGATGAAAAGTACAGAAGTACTCTGTGTCAAATATTTTTTAACCTTGAAAGGATTATGGCAAGGTCTATACCAGTGACAGCTCTTGCAGAGGCCAAAGGACAGCAGGAGTCCAACACTTTGAGATAATGAATTGGGTGTTCAAATTTTATATATATACTGTCAAAATGTTAGACAGCCACTCAGATTGCTGATGTGTAGCTGATGTGATTGTGTAGCTTGGGAATGAGTACAAACCAAAAGGAAGACAAGGAGAACTATGTAAAAACTCATCTATTTGATCCCAACATGGAAGTGTTACTGTTAGCAGAATAACTAATATTACAACACAATGCTTTTTTGCGGGGAGGATGGAATCTTGGAGAAATACTGAAACAGAGCCAACAGCCAATAACTTTTGATAGTAGAGCAATGACTGAAACCAAGAGGTGAAATGCACAGATGTAAAAGGAATTACTAGTGATTTGGAGTGGAACAAACTATTGGAGATTATAACGAAGAGAACCTTGCTCAGTACACCTAAGAGATTTCAGTACATGAAAGTGCATGCTGAGACTTCTGTTTTGTGATGTGAATATAAAGTCCTACCCAGGTAAGTGGCAGATTATTAAAGAAACTTACCATCTGGATATCACTACAGTTTCGTCTGTAGAACAAGAGACAGACTCCATTGCTAAGATTCAAGAACTCTGCACTTCCCAAGACAGACACACACACAAAAGTCCTCTAAAAAAGTAAGCTGTTTAATATATATTGATTATCTATATATTGATTAGCCTATAGGCCATATCAACATACAGGTTCAAACACGTATTACCAATAAAATTCTAAACAAGCAATTTAAAATGAGAGTACGGTAAAATACAATAGTTATAGGATAAAATACAATAATCTAATACATAAATATGTAAAATGGAATAAAATGACATAAAGTTATATTTCTGTATCACCCCTTCAATCTATCCCAATCAGGCCCACATATGCCAATCTCAGTCCGACCATTTTAGTCAGAAATCGTGCTGTATTAAATTAATGTCATTTTCAGATTCTGGCCACACATGAGGTTGTTGTTGTTGTTGTTGTTGTTGTTAGTTGCGAAGTCGTGTCCGATCCATCGCAACCCCATGGACAACGTTCCTCCAGGTCTTCCTGGCCTCTACCATCCTCTGGAGTCCATTTAAGCTCACGTCTATTGCTTCAGTGACTCCATCCAGCCACCTCATTCTCTATCATCACCTTCATCTTTTGCCCTCAATTGTTCCTAGCATTAGGCTCTTCTCCAGTGAGTCCTTCCTTCTCATTAGGTGGCCAAAGTATTTGAGTTTCATGAGGTACAGTATTTTTCAGAGTATAAGATGCTCCGGACTATAAGACGCACCTACCTTTTTGGGGGAGGAAAACAAGAAAAAGAAATCTGCCTTTGCCTCCCAGCAATTTGCCTTGTTGCAGCAAATAGCAAACAACCTGCTTTACTTTCATTTTTGTTTTCAGCACAAGATTAGCACAAGAAAAAAAAATCTGCCTCCCAACAATTTACCTCCTTGCAGCAAGCAGCGGAGACCCAATATTGCAATAGGCAATGGCAATCCTGCAGCCTGAAACAGCTGAGGGTCAGGAAGCTGATCCAACCGACAATCAACTGCTTGTGCTAATTAGGCTGTGTTGAAGCTTAAATGGGCTGTTTCTTCTTGCTGCAAGGCAGTAAACTGCTGGGAGGCAGAATCCAAAGGGTGGGGGCCAGTGAGTGGGTGGGGCTACATTCGGTGTATCAGACGCACCTAAATTTTCATCCCCTTTTAGTGGGGAAAAAGTGCATTTTATAATCTGAAAAATACAGTATGTTGTTTTAATATGGGCCTCCCACTGGGCCATACATTTAATATGTGAATCAAGGTCCTTATCTCTCACCCCTTTATACAAACAGCAATCGAATAATATGAGTCAGATCTTCTACCTCTTCAGCTCCACAGATACATGTCCAATTAAACAATATGAACTTCTCTTCAAGGGAGATAGAGTAAGGATCCCCAAAAGCTCTAAGATGAAACATTATGATCTTCACATCTCAAGGCAGGAAATATAATTATGCCTAAATTGAGGGTGAAACTGCATCTTCTGATCAGGTATGAATGTCCACTCAAGAATTCACCTGGAGTTATGTACAGTGTTTAAGAATATACTGCCAAATAGCAAAAAGAGCATTAATACTTTATTTCTCTTGACAGAGGAAGTAAAAATAAATGGTTTAGTTTGTTGGGGCAAATAACCTTGATGATGTACAGATTAGTACTAGGATCAGTAAATGTAAGAAATAATAGAAAAATATGGCCTCAGAGAATGACCCACAATTTTGAAGAAGAATTAATATACTTTATTATTAATATATTGTGCCTGTTGCCAAACGTGATCATATATACAGAAAAATATGATCTCCCTGTTCTGAAGATAGAAAAACTGGGTTCTTTTAAAAATAAGGCAGAAGTTGATAGACCAAAGATGGGGGGGGACCCATTAATTTCAATTTTGATGTTTATTTCTTTGTGATTTGTAGACCTAATTTTCCTGTGCACATTTCATTCATTGCATTTCAGCCTTTTATACCTATTTCCGTTGATGCATGAAGAGTTTCTCTATAGCCTCTTTTGTGATTTATAATAACACCGGTCAACAGTTTTGTTACATGGATTGTAATGGGTGTTCTAGGCAGACTTTTTCATGCTGAATTAAAAAATGAATTCAGTTTGCCTATCAGGTTTAGTTTTCTTGTGACTTCATCTTCATTATTCTGTTCAATTAATTACACTGTGGTACTATATTTTAACGTTAGTACCATCTTTGTAACAATCGTTAAGTAAAATCTAGCTGTTGTTATTATTGTTCTCTAACAAAAACAACCTCAAGAGAAAGGGAAAATGTGTGACAGCTAGCACAGAAAATCCCCTTATGCACGTCACGACACAAGATCAGCGTCTGCTTGGAGAACAGTTCCTTGTCAGACTACTGTCAGAGCTCATAACATAAACAGTTTAAGTATATATCTCTTCTGTATTCAAGTTAAATATCAGCTTGATTGCAATAATGTTGCAGTCACATAGACACTATTATTATGACACAAAAGTGTATAAATCATTCTGATATTTTCCGCTATATGTGTGGTGGGTTGACATTTAAATCTCAGAAAGAAAACCTCATCCTTCTTGTCAACATAGAATATGAGCTTTATTTTGATTGTAAGTTTGATGACAATAATATGAATAAAGCTCTTCATGTCTTGTGTGTGATATCTATTAGATTTGTAACAGGCTGGTTAAAGAATTCACATCATAGCAAGTTTTGCATTTCTATGGTTTGGAGGGAACTGAAAGACCATTCATCCAATTATTATTCTTTTTTTTTTTTATTGAAAAAGTTTTAAAAATTTTACATACATTTTCTCCCCCCCTCCCCAACCGCCTCCCCCGACTTCCCAGAGCAAGTACAAAATAAAATACAGCTTAAATTCTCTAAATTAAACTCCATTTCACACTTATTATAATCATGATCATTAAACAAATAGATAAAAGGAAAGCAAGTCTTTTTTTCTCCTTATTCCATCTAATTCAACAAAATTATCTCCATTATAATTACAGCAATTAAAACAATTAAGTATTATCTAATCAAACCTATCATTACTCAATTTGGCTAATTGTTACTTAACAAATTATTAGGTCTATACAATTTAACAAAATATTTATTTTGTTAATATTATTATTCTTGCTAAGCACACCAGAGATCACCTCAAGAAGTAAACACATCGAAATACCCTGACTTACGATCTGCAATGAGGCCAGTACTACATGGTGAAGTATTGCCTGTACCAAAGTTTCCTGAAAATGTGATATTCAGTGTCAGTTAATCTGGTGTTGATGATGATGGTGGTGCCTATGGACCATCCTAATGCAACATTCAAGTTATCTGTTCTTCAAATGAGTCGTATTTGTTGACTGAAAAGGATCTGAATGATCTTGTTCCTGGTCTGAATTTGTCTAAAAAGGCGGCTGAACTTTTCAAGATTAAAGGGCTGGAATCTTCTCTGCATGTTACTAAAAGGTGTTTCTTTGTGGTACGTGCTACGATGGATGTAATGAATACTTTTTCCAAAAAAGGTAGACTAGTATTTGTAATTATTTGTTTCTTTTGTTGTAGAGGTTCTTAGCCGTGATCACAATGTAAATGAGTGATGCTTGTTCATTGATTCCTTGAAACTTAGCTGCAAAATTGTCCTTTTATCAAAATTTTTATTAAAGGTTATAATTACAGTATAATAAAATTGAATACAAATTAAACTCAGAAAAAGAAATAGAAAGAATAAAAAATTGAAACAAAGAAAAAGAAGATAAAGGAAAAAAAGAAATACATAAAGAAGTGAGTTCCAATTTTTATCACAAATTTGATAACTCTTCTTCCCCCATAAGATTACACCCAACTATCTCTTTTTCCTAAAACCCAACTGTTATTGTTGCAAATGCATAAATCATCTATTTTTCAGGCCTAGTGTTGGCAGAAAGTCCAATAAAACATTATCAGAGCTTTATAAATACATGTCCTATATTAATCTTAACTAAACAAACCACCTCTATAGTCCTTCATTCTACTTCTAATAATCTTGTTCCTTAATTCATCTAGATGTTATTGTAGTACTTGGTTCTTCTTTAATTTTTCCTTTTCCCATTGCAGAGGCTTCTTCAAGGCTGTAACAAAGCTCTTTTGCAAATACAGTAAAAAGTAATTATCCAGGTCATTGTCTTGGTTTGTCATTTGCATTTCCACTTTAACCAGCTTCTTTTGTATATCCAGTAAAAAGTGTTTGTCAACATCATTCTCTTGGCTTGCTATTAAAATTCCTTCCACAGCCTTCTCTAGCTTGTAATCCACACTTTTTAAAAATTATCTAGCATTTCTACTTCTAGTATTTCTGTATCAGATTTATGTAGAAAAAGACATCATTTCTAATATTGTAGTTATTAATATCTGACCCCATTTTTTAAAATCTCCTGAAGTATTTCTAATGTTATTTTGTGTCATTTTTTAAAATCCCCACTAATCAAAATCCAAAGACATTTATACTTTTTTCTGCCTGCCTGGAAACTTTAGTTTCCTCTACTATGCAGTTTCTGACATTATACATCTCCAGTTTCTATTTTGACTCAAAATAAACAAAACATTCTGATTTTCACAAAATGATGATTAATTGATTTGATTATTTCCAAAACCTTAAAATAAAAATGTTAATGTTCCAAAGTTGTCTGGATACTTAATTTGTTTTTAACTTTCTTAGATCAGAAACTTATTTAGCTTTTTGCCATTTATTTTCAATTCTTTAATTCTTGAAGTTAATGTCGCTTTTGTTCAACAACAATGGTAAGCTCACTGGGTTTTTGAGCTTTCCAAACTTGTCATTCCGTAGATCTTTTATAGTTTTAAAAAGGTTTAAAAAGCAATCTGTAAAAGTAACTTGAAAGTGAAGTTAGCAGTGAGGTTGATCTCTTCATCTCCTTGCTTTCAGGCCCATAGGAGCCTTCTGTCCTGTAGTTTCCTTGTGAGGAGCAGCCTGAGCACATATGGGTGATTTCCCATCCTCTCCTCATCCATTGAGATTCTGAAGAGTTGGTCTACTTGATGGAAATAAATTACCATTGTATCATTAACCCCTGCTGCTGACATGGAAGAGTTATATGAGAACATGAAATTATTTTTGGAAAAGATCCAGTATAAAGGAAATATAAATGGAATATTTGTGAAGAACTGAGGAGGTTTGCCATTCACCTCAGCCAGCAACTTGTATGTACTATATAATATACTTTTATTTGTGTGTGTGTGTGTGTGTGTGTGTGTGTGTGTGTGTGTTAGTGTAATTGTAAGACAAGGGAAAAACAATAACATTGAGAAAAAATGCCCAAAATGTACTTCACATGTTCCCGGGGGGGGGGGGGGGAGAATACGGTTTCCTTCCTCTTTTGCACATCAAACTTGGATTTATGAAAAAGTTAATTAATGCAATGAATGAAAGAGGAACTGGGCTCCTATACCTGAGGAATAAATTTCCCAGAATTAATGACGTCAAGAAAATATTTTTACATCCGTCGATAGGAAAATTGATAAAAGATCAGAACTTTGATGAAACGTTCAGTGAAGTTGAAAAAAAATGCATTGCAATCATTCAAAAGCATGTGTAAATCCTTTTGGGGAAATTATAAAGCAAGAAATTATTGCAAAATAGTGTAGGAGAAAAACATACAGAGTGGAGGAGTGGAGTTAAGTGCATCATCAGCTTAGAGTCTTTGCGTTTCCACAAGCTCTCCAAGTCCAAAACCTCCTGCATTCTGTTGATATTTATCTTGCACCAAATTTAGGGTTAAAATTTACCAGATTCTTGTGTATAGGCTTGAATAAATCTTCTGTACTGAAGCCTTACAAAAGGTTCTGATTCTTGGTGCCTGACATTAGTGAGTGAAGCCATACCAAGCTATGGGATGTAACATACTACTGAAAATTCATTTGTTGGACACTAATTTGGACATATTCTCTGACAACATATTCTCTTTTGTAATCAGTGACAAAGATGAACAATTTTACCAGGACCTTTCAAACATAGAAAAATAGTACAAAGCCAAATGGATTTTCAGAATGCTGCCGATTGCTGGATGCTTTGGAAAGATGTTCCAGATTAAATTAAGCATAAGAATCAGTTACCTTTACTACCGGTTTGCAGCGGGATCGCTCGCTTCGCTTCACTTCTGCGCATGCGCAGATCATCAATGATGATGTGTCTGGAAGCGATGAAACTATGGAGAACAATACAAAAATGGATTCAAGAAGTAATAGACGAAAGTATCAATCTGGAGCCAGAAATCTATCTCCTGGGACTACTAAAAAGGGCATATGGGAAGAAGAAGAAATACTTAATGACACATATCATCACAGCCACTAGACTAGTACACGCAAAACAATGGAAAGAGAAAGGAGGCCCAACAGAAGAACAGATAATTAGTAAAATATTAGAATGCGCTGAAATGTGCAGGTTAACATACAGTATGTGCTAAATGAGAACGAGGACTCGGAATTCTACACGGTATGGGAAATGTGGTATAGGTGGCTGGAAAATAAACGTAAATGTTAATTTGAACCAAGAGGGACAGTATCAAACCACTTATGTAACCTACATATTTAAAGTAATAAGATATACTATAATTAACACTGCAATAACCTATAAATATTTTATATCTTAATTCCAAAATATTTATGTAACCCAGAGGTTCCCAATCTTTTTCGGTTCGCGGCTCCCATAGCAATCCGACTTGCAACTGCGCATGCGCACTAGCCGTTTCAGAAATGGCGCATCAGCGTTAGACCCAGCGGTCGGAATATTTTGCGGCGCCCTTATGACGATAGCGCGGCTCCCCAGGGAGCCGCGGCTCACACTTTGGGAACCACTGATGTAACCCATTAGATACTACTTATATAAGTATATATCATGATTGCACGTAGCCAAACCGAAAAGCTGAATTGTAACAATTTTGTTTATTCAATAAAATTCATTTTTTTTAAAAAAAGAAAGAATCATGGGTGGGTTCCACTTACCTTTACTATCGGTTTGCAGCGGGATCGCTCGCTTTGCTTCACTTCTGCGCATGCGCAGATCACCAATGATGATGTGCCGGGTGGGCGGAGCCTCCCGCCGGTTTTACTACCGATTCTATAGAACCAGACAGAACCGGGAGCAACCCACCACTGATAAGAATCAAACACTGCTAATTTTTAAGTAACACTTTTGTGTTTTTAATTAACTTGTAAATATAGGCTATTATCAAAGTAAAATGGTATGTCACTTAAAAATTCTGCCTGTCAGCAAAAAACTGAAAACTAGCTGGCATAAAAATATCATACAATTAACTAATTTTTGCTTGTGTGACACACACACTTTTTTTTTTTTGCTCCTCAGTGTAATTTGGAATCCTGCTTCACCCTTTTTTACAACAAATTCTCTCTTTTTTTCTTTGTAGCAAATCAGTATCATCTTCTGGATTACCTGGAACATTACATTGGAGAAGGAAACTATAATTCTTCTGGAAAGTACTGTTTTCTTGTGATTTGTGTAACTCTGCATTTACTTACTTCCACAAGGAATATTTCCATTTAAATATTTAAAAAGTAAAAAATATTACAGTTTATACAGTATATTCTCCTTTAATAAAGTTTGTTTTTATCTCTTATGAGATTGGTTTGCCTCTCAAGGTCTAGCCAATGCCTCAACTTGGAAGTAAGCCTCAGACAGTTGGGCAAGATCTAGAAAACCAGAATACAGATTTCAGTAAGATTTTTTGAATGCTACTCT
Organism: Ptyas mucosa; assembly: GCA_012654045.1. Taxonomy (NCBI): domain Eukaryota; kingdom Metazoa; phylum Chordata; class Lepidosauria; order Squamata; family Colubridae; genus Ptyas; species Ptyas mucosa. The sequence continues at coordinate 1,758,063 of WNWU01000056.1, read as the reverse complement.
GGAGGTAAATAGAGAATCTTGGAAAATAAAAGAGGAATTTCCCAAGCTCACTTATAGGGAGATTCCATTAAACTATGTATGTTATGAAACACTTCTTCTTAGATTTCTTGTCACCTGGCTTGAGTTTCCATTTAGGAAATAAGTTGCTCACCCTCTGTCTACTATTTACCTAATCTTCTTTCTATTCCTTTTTTCAGATTCCCCACAACGTGTCATAGGAATTAAGTGATGAAACATGCATCATGATGCAAAAATGACTTAAGTATTTGCATCAGATGTTGGGATGCATGGGTATAAGGATGGGTTTGCTTTGTGAGATCATCACGCATATCACCATTCTGACCTAATCTGACTTTGCTGCACTTGCCTATGATTGTCCATTCTGTTGTGATCTAGACTTCCTGAATCATTAAAACACACAAGTAGTCCCCACAACCCCTTTTATTGCAACAGCTGTGAATTATGTTCATTCACAACTGAGTACCAATTAGTTGCAGAAAGTCCTTCGGGAGAAGTCCTTCGGGATAATCACCAACCTTTATCTCCCTTGACACGCTGCCAAAGGCCTACTTGGCAAAGCCACACAGAGTCCAGAATCAACCAGAGATGCCGACTGGGAATAGAATTAACAACGTTGCTTTCCTGCAAAGGGCCAACGTTTTAAGCCTTATGGAAGGGGCCAATCATCTCCAGGCCTTACTCCCGAGTCATCCCTTTAGTTTTAACTGTTCTTGCCTTCTGGCAGCTCTGTGCATGCGTGCACTAGGAACAGGCTCCTCCTGTTCCTCTGCCTCTCTGATGTCCAACTCTGTGCATAACTTCCAGATGGCCCTGGCGCCATCTCTGCCTCTGACGCAGAGCCTTTCCCAGACTCCAGGACTGACCCATGTTACTCCCCAGCCTCCTCACTGTCTGACTCCGCTGCCAGCTCCGCAGGCTGCTGGTGGACCACAACACATTCTTGTACCGATTCTCACGTAAAAGAATAATGCCTGCAAGATGTGTTGGACTTCAATTCCCATATTCCTGCATCCAGTGCTTCTGGAGGCCTCTGCCAACCCTTTGAGGTAATCCACATGAGAAACTAATACCATGAATACTGACACTACATTTATTGTAAGATTACAGTAATGGAATTTTACAAGTCTAAAAGCATATCTCTTCCCCAGTGGTGGATTCAAATAATTTAACAACAGGTTCTCTGCCCTAATGATTTCTTCCAACAACCAGTTCATCAAACTGCTCAGAAAGTTAACAACTGGTTCTCCCGAAGTGGTGCGAACTGGCTGAATCCCACCACTGCTCTTCCCTCCTTGCCTTTACTTTCCAAGGAACTAAGGCGGGTCCTTTCTGAGACACTTTCCATGCCCCCATTCCTTCTATGGGCTGGGATGTCTCTTATCTGACTGTTGCCCTGACTCCTCAGACAGGATATTCAAGGGCATTCCCACGGACCATTAGAGACTCTCAATTAGTGAAGGCTGTTAATGATCAATCTATCATTGATTTTCTATGTGCCTCATTCAACAGAGGAGAAATTTCAGAAGCCAGAGGCATTGTTCAAAAACTATGATATTTTTTTTTGCCCACTTTCACCAGAGTTAATTCCAATGTATTTGATGAGATTAGTTTCCAAGTAGCTATTCATAGGATTTAGCTGCATGATATATAGCAGCAGGGTTTTTCACAGCTCCTTATCTGCAGCTAGCCCTGTTCTACAATTAGCAGAAAATGATACAAAACAATTATTTTCATTATCTTTTCTGGACTTAGAATTTGAATGGTTTAAATCTATGTCTTTAATGGTATTTATATTTAAGCTTTCCATGCCCAAGCCTGATATTTACACAGGCTTGGGCAATGCTTCAAATGAAAAGCTGACAATTATTGCACAATTTGGAATTGTTCCATTAGCATCAACTGAATTGTCACAAATCCTTTACGCTACAATTTAAAATGTATATAGTATATGCAACACTGAATGCAAATATTCAGTGCCTTTTTCATCAAGATTTTTCCTTCTTTTGCATTATTATTTTTTTTCTCCTTTTTCCCCTTCCATTAAAAATAATAGTAATATATGTCATCATGAAAACTTACAGGATGACTTTGGGCCAATTGTTTTGAATTTAACCTACTCCAAGGTTGCTATAATAAAATGAAGGGAGACCCTACAGCTAATGCACTGTTGGAGAAAAGGCAGGGCATAAACTTAACCTACCACATAAATACTATAGCACTGAGGTCATACATTACATTCTTGCTGTGCCTTTGAGTGGTAACTTGAATGCACATAATTTAAGCTCTAGTATGGCTGCAGTAGTACAAGATCAATGTTGCATTTCCATGTGTTTCTTTCAATTCATTTTTAAAAAGCCAGACTTACAGATCTGGGAAACAGACGTAGTGGGAACACAAAACATGCAAAGTTAATGACTAGACAAAAGGAAGAGACATGAGCTGTTAGTCAAAAAAAATGCAGCCAAAGCACATTTGGATGCAAAGGTAAGACAGCGGGAATTCCAGGAAAAACAGTTTTACTTAGTTCTAAAAGTAACCCTGGTGAAAGCAGCATTGGATCTCCTGCTGAGTAGCAAGGTGTTGGAAAACCTGTTTTCAAGTGAGTTAGCCAATTTATTTCTAAGGAAACAGCAGATGGCACTAGACAGATGGCTTGGTTTTGCTAAAGCCTCCAGAGAAGGAAGGTGGCACATCACTTTAGTTTTACATTACCCTGACAGTAAACCAGGACTTCAGGAATGAAAGTGGGCACATGTGATATTGAAACATCTTTGAGAGAGGTGGAGCTAAAGTCTTCTATTTGATTTCTTTTATGTTTACAGTTTCTATATGATGTGAATTTCTGAGATGGTTACCCATGGATTGCAATACTGACCAAATCTGACCAAATTTCATTAGAAACCAGTGTAGCAAAGGGAATTCAACAGTGTTGCTGGCCAACTATTTTGCTGAAGACCAAAGGCTCTTCCATCTCCTTGGGATTCTCTTGGCCTTTGTTGGCATGGGGTCTTTCCAGAGGGTCTTAGCCTAAGGTTAAGCTTTCATATCTGGAGAAATTTCTCATCCCTGCCCTCAACCAAAGGCAATCCTCTCCCACAAATAGTCAGACTGCTGAAATAAAGAACTCTGAATCAGCCAGAAACAGGCTTTTTTTTTTTTTTACTTTGCCTTTTATGGAATGAGGATGGGTGCTGCCTATGACTTCCAATATAGCAATAAAAAGGTAAAGGTTCCCCTCACACATATGTGCTAGTCATTCCTGACTCTAGGGGGCGGTGATCTCCGTTTCAAAGCCGAAGAGCCAGCACTCTCCGAAGACATCTGTGTGGTCATGTGGCCGGCATGACTAAATGCCAAAGGCGCAAGGAACGCTGTTATCTTCCCACCAAAGGTGGGTCCTATTTTTCTACTTGCATTTTTTACGTGCTTTCAAACTGCTAGGTTGGCTGAAGCTGGGACAAGTAATGGGAGCTCACTCTATTACACGGCACTAGGGATTCAAACTGCTGAGCTGTTGACCTTTCAATCAACAAGCTCAGCATCTTAGCCACTGAGCCACCACGTCCCTGTAATATAGCAATAGATAAGTTATATCGATTAATAAAAATGCAATATGAATGCATAGGAAGAGGAAAAACATCAAAACATTCAACATTAAGAATGAAAACATTAAAATTAACCAAGAACTTGATAAAAATGACCAATAGGCAATAGGGTGGGGGCGGAATCTTCAATTAATGAATTAAAAGTGGGGGCTGACTTACAATATAGCAATTTATATTATATGTTATTTAATTTATCAAATCTATATCCTCCCATATCACTGTCAAGGGACTCTGGACGACTGCACACAACTGCACAAAAACACAAAATAAAACAACAAGAACAGTAAAATCATCAAAAGAGTCAACATTAAGAATTATGACATTAAAATTGACCAAGAATTGGATAAAAAGGGCCAATATGCAAAGGAGGATTTACAGGGCTGCTGATCTGAGGCCCTTTCTTCCAGCATTAATCCTCAGTGCACAGACAATGGCAAAAGGCAGGAGAAGGAGCATCCCTTCCCTTCCTCTCTTACACTCACAATTTACCTCAGAGGTAAGGAAAGTTTTGCAACATGGCTGTTGGGGAGGTCATGCCTCAAGTCTGAGTGGGGATGGGGAGGAAACCTCTCCTGAGAAGGCTGTCAGCCTCAAGAAAAAGAGACCGTTGGATTCCTGGAAAGACCTTTATGGCTTGAAGTGGAAGGTGACAATATTTGCAGAGTCTTTCCAAGTAATGCTCACCTCCATTGGTGTGACTGTCCCTGGCACCAGTGGTGGGTTTCAACATTTTTTACTACCAGTTCTGTGGGTGTGGCTTGGTGGGTGTGGCATGGCTTGGTGGGCGTGGCTTGGTGGGCATGGCAGGGGAAGGATACTGTAAAATCTCCATTTCCTCCCAATCAGCTAGGATTCAGGAGGCAGAGAATAGATGGGTGTGGAGCCAGTCAGAGGTGCCATTTACCAGTTCTCCAAACTACTCAAAATTTCCACTACCAGTTCTCCAAAACTGGTCAGAACCTGCTGAAACCCATCTCTGCCAGACACAATTAAGAGGTTGCACTGAACATGAATTTGGGCAAATTTAGGGAAACAGTCAAGGATGGGGGGGGGGCTGGCTGTGCTATGGTCCATGGGGTCGTAAAGAATTAGACATGACTGAGTGACTGGGGAAAAACCCCCATCTCTTTGAGATTTCATGATTTAAGAAATTGAACACAGGAGGGAACTAAAGATTCAATATTGAAGGAGAAAAAAAGCTGAAGGTAGGACATGAAGCAGCTGGTGGAAGATCATCGGAAAGAGATCCAACCATGGAAATAAGGAGGAATTTCCTAACAGTGAGAACCGTTAAGCAGTGGAAGAGTTTTCCTGTTGGAGTTGTGTGTGTGGTCCAATGGAGGTCCATTGTCCCTCTCTCACTACCAGAGGGGACTGACCATCAGACCAACCACCGTGAGAGGGCGGTTTTGGACTTTAATCCCCTTGGATTGTGCTCGATAGCCAGCACTGGTTTATTACTGCCTTGCACCAGTAGAGGGGATTGACCATCTGACCATCTGACCAACCACTGTGAGAGGGCGGTTGGATTGTATCCCCCTTGAACTATGTCGACTTGGCTAGAGACCCTGTTCACTGTTGTGAGGGAACAGTCGCCTGGGACTCGGATTGTGGATGCCCCCATTTTATTTGCGTTCCCCTGGACCTTTTTTATCTTTTATGTAGACCCGGGGATGTGGTCACCTATCCTCTTGAAGCAATATGTACTCGGCAGCTGAACTTCTTGGTCTGCGAGATTCCCCCCTCTCGCAGGATTGGCCTTCTATTTTATCAAGGGCCTACCTCGATGACGGGTTTTGGAACCCCGAGAGGTGGCATGCGGCCAAGAGGGGGCTAAGGGGTTTTTTAAAATTGTCATTAACTAAATTAACTAAATTTTTAAGGGGTTCTGGGGAGGGGGAGGGGAGGGAGGGGAGGGGAGGGGGAGGGGCAGGCCTGGTAAGGAATCATGGCATGGGAGGAGGGGATCCTGGGGTTGAGAGGGGAGCTAGAGGTTGTCTGGATAGTGCCTGGAACATCACTACCGTGAGTGGGAGGGGTAGATATGGCGGGAGTAGGGGGCCATATCGAGTTAGGGGAGTGCGCACCCGCTGTTTACGAGCGGTGGCGCGCTCCGACCCCCAAGACTCCACCCGTTCCCCAGGTTGCACAGACCCTCAGGGCCCGATCCTTCGGCTGATGTTATGCAATGCCAGGTCCGTAGTAAATAAAGCCCCCCTCATTTGTGATCTTATTTGTGAGGGGGGAGCGGACCTGACAGGTATTACGGAGACCTGGTTGGGCCAGGAGGGGGGGGTTCCCCTCGTTGAAATGTGCCCACCAGGTTTCCTTGCATTCCATCGGCCAAGGCTACAGGGCAGGGGCGGGGGAGTAGCGGTTGTTATTAAAGAAGGTCTGAGACCGAGGGAGGCCACAGTTCCTCAGACGACCGGTTGTGAGTCCCTCCTTGTGAAGTGGGGTCATGGGGTTCAGATGGGTTTGCTGGTCACGTACCTGGCTCCCTGCCACGTGGCAGCAGCCCTGCCCGAGCTCCTTGACGTTATCGCCGCGGTGGCAGTTGAAACCCCTAGACTTATGGTCATGGGGGATTTCAACCTCCCATCTGTCGGCGAGACGTCGGAGGTGGCTCGGGAGTTCATGGCTTCCATGACAGCTATGGACCTGACCCAGTTAATTCATGGCCCTACCCACACGGGGGGAAACACACTGGATCTGATTTTTGTCTCTGGACAGTGGTTGAGTGACCTTGAGATAGGGGACTTAGTCATCGAGCCCTTGTCATGGTCAGATCACTCTCTCCTTCGTCTTGACTTTCAAACCGCCGCACCCTGCCGCAGGGAGGCGGAGCCTGTTAGTTGGTTCCGCCCCAGGCGCCTGATGGAACCTGATAGGTTCCAGATGGAGCTTGGGCCATTTCCTGAGGCTCTGGCACACGCCTCGACCGGAGACCTGGTGGCCGCCTGGGATAGGGCGGCTACGGGTGCTCTGGATCGGGTTGTGCCTTTGCGGCCTCTGACCCGGCGCCGATCTCAATTGGCTCCTTGGTTTTCCGAGGAGTTGAGGGAGTTGAAGCGCCGGAAACGACGCCTAGAGAGTAGTTGGAGAACCAGTCGTTCTGAATCTGACCGGACACTAGTGAGATCCCATATCAGGAATTACTTAGTGGCGATAAAAGCAGCTAAATGTAACTATTTTGCTGCTCTTATTGCGTCATCAGATAATCGCCCAGCCGCCCTCTTCAGGGTGACCCGCTCCCTACTTCATCAGGAAGCGCGGGAGGACCCCTTGGAGGGTAGAGCTGAGGATTTTGTTCAGTATCTGTATGACAAAATCACTCAGATTCGGGAAGACTTGGACTCCGACTGGGTAGTCCCGGGGAGAGAGACAGGGGCAGGTCTTGTGAGTGTTATCTGGACTGAGTTTGATCCTGTGACCCCTGAGGACGTGGACAGGATTCTGGGCAGGCTGAACGCGACCACTTGTTTATTGGACCCGTGCCCCTCCTGGTTAGTACTGGCTTCCCGGGAGGTGACACGAGGCTGGCTCCAGGGGATTATAAATGCTTCGCTGGGTGAGGGTGACTTTCCCGCCGCCTTGAAAGAGGCGGTGGTGAGGCCTCTCCTCAAGAAGCCTTCCCTGGACCCAGCAATGTTGGTAAATTATCGTCCGGTCTCCAACCTTCGCTTTTTGGCGAAGGTTGTTGAGAGTGTGGTTGCGCAACAGCTTCCCCGGTACCTGGATGAAACGACGTATCTGGATCCGTTCCAGTCGGGTTTCAGACCCGGGTACAGCACGGAAACGGCATTGGTCGCGTTGGTTGATGATCTCTGGAGGGCCCGGGACAGGGGTTGTTCCTCTGTCCTGGTCCTGTTAGATCTCTCAGCGGCTTTTGATACCATCGACCATGGTATCATGCTGCACCGGTTGGAAGAGCTAGGGGTGGGAGGCACTGTGTTACGGTGGTTCTCCTCCTTTCTCTCCGACCGGTCGCAGTCGGTGTTGACAGGGGGGCAGAGGTCGACTCCGAGACCCCTTATATGTGGGGTGCCTCAGGGGTCGGTCCTCTCGCCCCTCCTGTTCAACATTTATGTGAAGCCGCTGGGCGAGATCATCCGTGGTCTTGGGGTGAGATATCACCAGTACGCTGATGACACCCAGCTGTACATCTCCACCCCAGACCACCCCAACGATGCCCTTGAAGTGATGTCCCGGTGTCTGGAGGCCGTGCGGATCTGGATGGGGAGGAACAGGCTCAGACTCAACCCATCCAAGACCGAGTGGCTGTGGTTTCCGACGTCCCGATATAGCCAGCTGGTACCATCGCTGACTATCGGGGGTGAATCATTGGCCCCGGCAGAGAGGGTGCGCAACTTGGGCGTCCTCCTGGATTCGCGGCTGTCTTTTGAGGAGCATTTGACGGCCGTGACCGGGAGGATTTTTCATCAGGTTCGCCTGATCCGCCAGTTGCGTCCCTTTCTGGATCGGGACTCGTTACACACGGTCACTCACGCCCTCGTCACCTCTCGCCTGGACTATTGTAATGCTCTCTACATGGGGCTCCCCTTGAGGAGCACCCGGAGGCTCCAACTGGCGCAGAGTGCGGCCGCGCGGGTGGTGATGGGAGCGACATGGCGCTCCCATGTTACTCCCCTCCTGCGCGAGCTGCACTGGCTCCCGGTGGTCTTCCGGGTGCGCTTCAAGGTGTTGGTTACCACCTTTAAAGCGCTCCATGGCTTAGGACCCGGGTACTTACGGGACCGCCTACTACCACCAATAGCCTCCCACCGACCGGCACGTTCCCATAGAGAGGGGCTCCTCCGGGTGCCGTCGGCCAAACAATGTCGGCTGGCGGCCCCCAGGGGGAGAGCCTTCTCTGTGGGGGCACCCACTATCTGGAACGAGCTCCCCCCAGAGTTACGGAGGATCCCGGATCTTCGTGCCTTCCGCCGTGAGTTAAAAACTTTCCTGTTCCACCAGGCGGGCCTGGCCTAATTCTTCCCTTTTCCCCTTCTGTCGTAAAAGAATTTTAGAAATTTTGAATTGTAAAATTTTAATTTGGGGATTTTAATATTTTAATATTTTAATATTGTAAATTGGGATTTTAAAGTATTGGGGCCAATGTTTAATTCGGTTTTATTTGGTTTTTAAATTTTGTACATATGTTTTTTTATTTATGGCTGTTCACCGCCCTGAGTCCCCCCGGGGAGAAGGGCGGTATATAAATTTAATAAAATAAAATAAATAAATAAATAAAATAGAGAAAAGATTGGGCTGAATCATCTCAGATTCATATTAATGTCAGGGTTCCAAGTAACACCCCCAACAAAATAAAACTCCAAGGCTTGAAGTTCCTCAAAGCTAACTTTTATTAGAGATTTCATATTGGCACATCTGGGAAAACCGAAATCTAAGAGCTTCCGGGTTTTCCTCACCCAAAAGAAAGTTCAAGACCTTGCCCTTCACCCACATGTCCACCAACCGAACCAATCAGGTACCCTCCGGAACAGAAGATACCTCCTCATTCTTCTCAGCACAGCTGCAGGGCACAATGGCCTTGACTTTCTAGAAAGAACTTTATTTTGACTACATATCCTCTTCACTCTATACAATCCCCCCTCCCATTTTCCCACGGTAGAATTTGTGGCAGGCCTGAAGCCTGAAGGCACAAAGGTAGAAAGATGGCTTCCAGGTCTGACATAGACAACCGTTTCTCTGAGGTGGTATGAGGATCTCTGCCTCGGGCAAGGGGTTGGACTAAAAGTTTTTTCCACTCTAAGATTCTACGATTCCCTCTGTGCTTGTGTTTCTCTGTTGCTCATGAACAGATTGTTTCTCTCATGAAAGGCAGAGGCTAAAGGCCACCAACAGAATCAGCTATCAGCTTAATGTAGTGAAATGCCAATACCTAGCTTGGTTATAGTAGTACGAAAGCTTTTTAGAGTAAGTGTGACCATCTCAGCTGCCAAAAAAAACAGCTGTAGGGTAGAAAATCATTGTTCCCCACTCTCCTGACTTTCTCTTTTCTCTAGAAAAAGTGTTCATTACTTTTCTGTTGTATGGACACCAATGTCGAAGAACTTCCTCTGCCTCCTGACAGGTTTCATGGCCTTCTTCCTAAACCATGGGCATGATAGGGCATCATTGATGGACTGCAGAAGGGGCTTGCAGGGGCAAAAAATGGGCATGCTTGACTGGCCAGTCATAGAAAGGAAAAACTGAGCTAGATGGATGTTCTTTGATATGTCACCTTTTTCCATTGATCAGGATGGTCCGAGCAGCAGGGCAGCTCTCGGGATGGAGACACATCTTCATCCCCAAGGGTAAGGACAGTTTTGCAACATTGCCAGTGGGGTTTCATGCCTCAAAACCATGTGGGGGAAAGGGAGAAATTATTATTTGGGGGAACCCAGACAACCTAGCACACTCAAGAAGACCCCTTTGGATTTATGGAAAGATCTTGATGGCTTGGAGGAAAAAATACTGGGAAAGCCTTGGATGTCTTCTCATCCAACTCCCTGCTCAAGCAGAAGCTATTTTACCACTCTGGACAAATGACTATCCAATCACTTTTTAAAAGGGAGGAGTGATGAATTTATGAAGCACTTACAACCTCTGGAGGGAAGTAATTCTACTGATTAGTTATTCTCACTGTCAATAAATTTCTCCTTAGTTCTAAGTGGATCTATCTCTCAAATAAGTTTCCAACCGTTACCTCAGTGGTTGGATGCAGAGTACATGCTAAACTAAAAGCAAATGAACTGCATTAATGTGCAGCCATATTGAAACATATATTTTCATTACAATAAACTTTAACACATCAGGCTGATGCTTCTGGAGTCCATATAAGATGTTAAGGGAATACAATACATCTCTATGACAGAAGCATCTGGGATACTTTCCCCAGGCAACAGTGAAGCCACTACAAGATTATTTTATTTTGATTTAAAATGTTTTCCTTCCGTTTAAGATACGTCTTTACAATTCATGCTGCTAAATCTCCCCTATCTTTCAAGTGTTTGGGAGAGATAAGCTGAGTCACATCAGGAGAGATAAAAGCCAGTGGCATCTCCTTTCCTCTCTGCAGAACTTCAGAAGGGAAGTTCCTTCAGCTTTACTAACAACTGTCTGGAGGGCACCTTCAGAGTTCCCAATCAAGATGTGCTTCTTTATATGTGCTGAATGAAACATTTTGTCTGGTTTTTGCAAGAGAGGACAAAGGAGGAGAAGGAAAAGGAGAAGGAGGGCATAGCAATCATATACATAAATGCCTTAAAACGATACATACATGTCTTAAAACCACATTAAAATAGAGAACTTCAATAAAATGGTGGTAAGGCCACACTTGGAATATTGCATTCAGTTTGGTCACCACGATGTAAAAAAGATGTTGAGACTCTAGAAAGAGTGCAGAGAAGAGCAAGAAAGATGGTTAGGGGACTGGAGGCTAAAACATATGAGGAACGGTTACAGGAACTGGGCATGTCTAGTTTAATGAGAAGAAGGACTAGGGGTGACATGACAGCAGTGTTCCAATATCTCAGGGGCTGCCACAAAGAAGAGGGAGTCAAACTATTCTTCAAAGCACCTGAGGGTAGAACAAGAAGCAATGAGTGGAAACTAATCAAGGAGAGAAGCAATTTAGAACTAAGGAGAAATTTCCCGACAGTTAGAACAATTAATAAGCGGAACAATTTGCCTGCAGAAGTTGTGAATGCCCCAACACTGGAAATTTTTAAGAAGTTGTTGAATAACCATTTGTCTGAACTGGTGTAGGGTTTCCTGCCTGGGCAGGGGGTTGGACTAGAAGACCTCCAAGGTCCTTTCCAACTCTGTTATTCTATTCTATTCTAAAATGATCAACCTACTTGCTTGTCCTAGTATAGATTCTTAAAGGCTTAAAGAAGAGTTACTGTAGTAAGAAAAACCTCTATTACTTTACCAATGGTTCCTACAGGTTCCTTTATCGTTTTGAAACTTGTGTCTCTTCTTTTTCTGATTTTGCTCAATGATCTTAAATATAGCCTAGGCTTTCTGCACACCTCAATTCTGGTAGATCAGAAAGACTGTTAGATGATACAGTACAGGATACTCATCCTGAGGCCTTCTGTATATTTTGGATAACTCCCCAAGCATTGACTGTGATGATTTGAACAGATAAGAATTGAAATCTCCAAAGCATATTGGACTGCCTACTCCTGATGCAGTGCTACTGGTTTAAGATTAAAATGGCACAGGTGGAAGGGGATATAGAGCAATCAAAATCCTACAGAATTCTGGGATTCATATAGATATTTTAATTCTTTTTCAGATCTGCAGTTACTGAAATGTAGAGTCTTAGAGGGCTAAATCATCTGATACTTCTGAAAGCATGATTTTCCTCCAGGTGTGGAAGAACAGCTTCCTATTTCATTTGAAGGAATATTTGGGAAAATATAATTGTTTTTGGTGGTCTTCCGGGTGCGCTTCAAGGTTTTGGTTACCACCTTTAAAGCGCTCCATGGCTTAGGACCCAGGTACTTGCGAGACCACCTACTACCACCAATAGCCTCCCACCAGCCGGTATGCTCCCATAGAGAGAGGTTCCTCCAGGTGCCGTCGGCCAAACAATGTCGACTAGTGGCCCCCAGGGGGACAGCCTTCTCTGTGGGGGCACCTACTATCTGGAACGAGCTCCCCCCGGAGATAAGGAGGATCCCAGATCTGCGCACCTTCCACCGCACTCTTAAGACCTTTTTATTTCACCAGGCAGGCCTGACATAATTTTCTCCCTCTTTTAAAATTTTAATATCTTAATATTTTTAATATTTTAATACTTTAAGTTTAAATTTGCTTTAAATTGATTGGGGTTTTAATCTGTCTGGGCCAAACTATTTAATTCGGGTTTTTTTCGGCTTTTAAATTTTGTATGTTATGTATTTTATTGTTGGCTGTTCACCGCCCTGAGTCCTTCAGGAGTAGGGCGGTATATAAATCAAATAAATGTAAAAGTAAAGTAAAAGTTTTTATGCCATGGGGGACTCTTATTACAAGCTGCTTTGGTTCTTCTCTGAGAGCCATGTGAAATAGGACTCAGTTAGAATGAAATCAAAACTTGTTCCAGTATTAAAAATCCATCATATATAGACTTTCATGCCAGTCCATGCCACTCCAATCTAAGTGTTCTTTATAAGACTCATTAGAGCAAGGATACCCAACCTTGACCATTTTAAGATTTGTGGACTTCAACTCCCAAAATGGAGATAATTGACTGGGGAATTCTGGGAGTTGAAATACACAAGTCTTAATGTTGCCAAAATTGGACACCCCATGCACTGGCATCTACAAGAAATTTTGGGGATGGACTAAAGTGTTACATGCTTATTTGACTATTTGAGAGTACAACAACTCTTTGGGTGGGTTTGTAACACAAAACATCCTATTTCAGGACATTCGTGATTGAACTGCTAGTAGCATTAGAGGTATATCCAATTTATTTCTTATAATTACAACCTTAGATATTTTCCATCACTTTCCTTAATAGCCTCGTTTTGCCTGTGTCTAGTCATGTGTGTTTACGCTTTGCAACTAAGTGGTCTTAATTAGCTTTGGAGATAACATTTTTGTACTGAAATACATATTTTAAACAACATGGTAGTTGTTTAAAATGTGTGTTTCTTTTCCCTTGGCAAGGACAAGGCAGTGCATATTATATTGGAAATTCAGCAAGCAATCTCATACAGATGATGTCACATGGGATATTACTGCTGAAAAACACAAAAGGTGAGCATAAATCCAAATATTCTAAGACTGGTAAGGTGCCACTTACAGATTCTAATGGAGAAATTTCTAAGGGGAAAATAAATAAATGATGGCATTCCTTGTGGAGAAATGCTGCAATATGCTATATTTAATTCAATGTTTTCAGTAGCAGTCTGGGCATCAGATGTCAAAGAAACCAAGAATTTGTGTATGACAGCAGTTGGTAGTGCAGTATTAGTATAGAGAAAATATGAGTTTATTCAGAATGAATGCAAAACTTTAGACCTCCTAGGGAAGAAAATAGTCTGCAGTATAATATGTTGGTGCATAAGCTCGAATAGATAGCAATTGCAGATTACTTAAAAACATTATGGCCCATTTCATAGATTCATATCATTTCCAACCTTCAACATTGGATTAAAAGGCTGATTAGGCTAGTGACCATAATGTATCAAACTAAGATCAGCGGTTGTGTCCTTACAGCACTCTGATGACACCCAAACAGATCATTTGCTCAGGCAGCTCAGCTGCTGATGTCATTAAAACCAGGGTTAAGTATGCTCCATGCTCTGTAGACATGTCAAAAATAGTGAGGCTGCCAAGACCATATCAATTTACAAAGGAGGCTATCAAAGAAAGGGACCGGAAAGAGAACAGCAACAGGATCTTTAGACAGTGACAATAGTGGTAAGTTAAAAGGTGGGGAAAACTGAGAGAAAAGTATTGATTTCTGGTATGAAATGTAGCATCTGGGTGACTTTAAGAAGGTGCTTGATACCTCAGACCAGAGTTCAATCTAATATAACATTTATCTGCATCAACCTTCTCTGATTCTGGGTGGAATTTCAGCTTGCATAAGCTTTATCTAATTCATCCATTCCCAACTGAGAAAAAAACAGGATAGATGACTGGCAGCAGCTCTCTAGGGCATTAGAATATACATTTTAATACATTTGGGGGGGGGGGACTTTTTAAAGTGAACAAAAATAACATATATAGATTCCGAAGAGAAAGAAAAAGAATAACAAAGAGAACAACTAATTTAATTTAAAACAGTATTTCTCAGCTTTAAGATGTTGCATGATGTCTGGGGAATCCTGGGAGCTGAAGCCCACACATCTTAAATGCAATCGCAAATGGGACTGTGTTGTACATGAGCTGTTTGTACCAGGGAGCCAGGTTTCCTATTCAGAGCTGGAAGTGTTTTTGCATCTTTGGATGATTTCCAAAGAACTCAGCAAGGATTTCTGACTCCCAGTTGTTCAGGATTAGCAGCAACAAAACGATTCCCTGTTTGCTCTACATATCCCATTGATATAACAAAGCTTATGGGCTTCTTTTGTGAAAATATCCAAGAATTTGGGGACTGAAATATATTTTAATTCGAAGTGCATGTCTCAAGGATGAGTCTGTAGTTAACAAATCTAGGTATGGGCTCTAGGATATTTAGTAGTTAGAATAGTAAAATGTACAATCAGCTAGAACACACAGTTGTAGTTAATTAGTTAGAGAGTGCTGACTCATGCATCAGGCAATCTACGCTATGGTTGGTTGCCATAAGTATGGGCAGTTTCCCTTTTCTCCCACCTTTTTCTTGTGTGTGTTCTGTATACTGTTTAATTTACCTCTTGATATTGCATTGTTTTTTTCGATGATGACAAAGACTGCTATAAATTATATACATATAATTCTGTTTCCCCAAAAATAAGACATCCCCTGATAATAAGCCTAATCAGGCTTCTGAGTGCATGGCAATAAGGCCAAGCACTTATTTCAGGGTTCAAAAAAATATAAGACAGGGTCTTATTTTTGCGGAAACACTGTATATATAATATCAAATCTACAGCAGTCTTTGCCATCATCAATATATACATATATATAATGTATATTATATATATTATATATTATTATATACAATGTATATAATTTATATACACTATATAATATATAATATTATATATATGTTATATGTGTGTGTGTGAGTTTGTGTGTGTGTAGGTCTTTGGTTATTCGGGTTTTCTCCCACGTAAAATTGGAAGTGCAAGTGCAATTGCCAAGACACTTCTAATTTTATGCGGGAGAAAACCCGAATAACCAAAGACCTACATACAAACACCCGCAAAAATCTCAGAAAATATGTATATATATATATATTACAGGTTTGTATTAGTGTCTCTGACTTCATCTGGATACTACTGCGCAATGTCTCGACCAATCTAGAAAAAAACAGTAACTAATTTTCACAGACCTAAATTCTGCCTCTGTTTGAAATTTGTGCAATATTGTGGCTAAACATACTGAAAAAAGGACTCTGATTCAAGCAATGCATCCATACCAAATGGCTTTCAGAAAATAACTTTTTCTTGGGCATTCAACCTGCCTTCCTCACAGAATTATAAGGGGCAGATTCTCTAGGGAATGACAATTTGGTGGCCTTGATGCCTTAGGTTATGATTACTGATCTACAGAGTTTGACCCATAATAAGCTCTATAACAAATGATCAATCTTTAAAAGAATACTTGTGCCAATGGAGGTAAATACCGGTAGTCCTTGACTTACGAGCATAATTGAGCCCAACATTTCTGTTGCTAAGCAAGACATTTGTTAAGTCTTAATTAAGTCGTTAATTTTTGTCGCGCCCTAAAAACATTATTATTCCAACAAGCAGGGCTGGCCTAAATAATAATAACATTTTACTATTTTAATGGGTTGTTTTATTAGTGGTTTTTGGCGAATTTATCTAATTGTTTTAAATTGCTTTTAATTTTTATATTGTCATGGTTTTATTTTTGGCTGTACACCACCCTGAGTCCTTTGGGAGAAGGGCAGTATAGAAATTCAATAAAATAAATAAAATAAATAAATAAATTTTGCCCCATTTTAACTCTTCTTCCCACAGTTGTTAAGTGAATCATTGTAATAGTTAAGTTAGTAACATGTTGTTAAGTGAATCTGGCTTTCCTATTGACTTTGCTTGCCAGAAGGTAATTGCAAAAGGTAATTGCATGA
Source organism: Ptyas mucosa (assembly GCA_012654045.1). Lineage (NCBI taxonomy): Eukaryota > Metazoa > Chordata > Lepidosauria > Squamata > Colubridae > Ptyas > Ptyas mucosa. Next base: position 1,741,689 of record WNWU01000056.1, on the reverse strand, counting down.
AACTAGGACACTGCAACCGTCATAAATACGAGTCAGTTGTCAAGCGTCTGAATTTTGTTCATGTGTCAATGCTCGTAAGTGAGAAAAACGGTCAAAAGTCACTTTTTTTCAGTGCCATTGTAACTTTGAACAGTCACTAAATGAAGTGTTGTACATTGAGGATTATCTGTATTGGAAATCTTGTGCTGAGATTTACTGGTCTGCAAAAAATACCTGAAGAGAGGTGGAGGTGTGAGTGACAGCTCTCCTGCCTTTCTTAGTAGAATTAGACCAGCCTATAGTTGGAAATTATAGTCCAAACACATTAAATTGGGAAAAGCTGCTCTGGATTCCTGACAATGGAGGAGAACTCTACTAGGCAAACCTCTTCCAAAACTGTGGGTGAAATATGAATGAAGTTCACTGAATAAAACAAAAGTGTGCCATCTCCTGGAAAAACCGAGATGGTTCAAGATACATCTGGTACTGAATGAATGCAACAGCTAACAGATACTCTGGACCCCAGTAATAGAAAAGACAAAAATCCAATGAAATCTTTCCACCAAAAGGAAATTTTGCACATATGTAAGAGAGCTAAATAAATAAATAAGCAAGCAACAAAGCATTATTGTTTTGGTGCTGGCATAGTAACTACTGTAGAGCTGAAGTCAGACACAGACATTGCTGTCACATTCCAGGAATACTGACCAGTGCTGAAATGCAAAAATTTTTGCTACCGATTCTGTGGGCATGGCTTGGTGGACAAGGCTAACTTTTTTTTTTTACTTTTTAAAGCATTTTTATCACTAGCGATTCGCCTGAACCGGAGCAAACCAGTAGCATTTCACCCCTAATATTGATCCATAACATTCTACGATTTCCCCGGCTTGTTGCTAAGACAATAGCTAACAATTGGTTGCTTGTTATCCACATTTTTTATCATCTTTTTTGTTGCACATGTCCTCAGGCTGCTTTGTTCCCCTTTAAGCTTGAAATCAGGTTTGTGTAAAATATGAAATGAGCTTTTGGCTGTTTGCAGATGTTGGGGCTTTAGTGATTTTGGATTGACAGCACCCTCCAATGTGATTTGGGGGGGGGGGCTTCCAGGAAGTTTGGGAAACCATACCAATTAACTATTGGCTTGACTCCAGTTCCAGAAGAAGGGCTGACTGGGAAGACATGTATGGATTGTTTTTACTGAAACAGCAGAATAAGTCTCTTCCATTATTAGGAACTGAATTTCCTGAATTGTTGTTAGGATTGCCTGAATTTCATTGTTCACGGATACAGAGGGGCAGTTTTGCGACTTTACCAGAAAAAAGGAAGAGGCAGGACTTTTTTCTTTGCCATAAAAAAAAAAACTTGCTGTGTATCCTTTCAATGATCAATGTATCTATTCTATACAATTTGGACTTTTGTAATTGATGTCTCCTCTACTCAGTTAAGTCTAAAATAATTCTTGGCATTTACGAGGCAATCTTTAATATATATTAGTTTCCTAATCAAAGCAACCTTGTGAGAACTGTAAAATGATATTTTGCCAAGTCAGTCATGGGGCTTAATAATGCCATGCTAGAAGCTAAGAGTTAAGTCTTATAGCTTTGATAGGTTTAATGTTGCTAGAATGAATTCAAATTACTGCTCTTAATATTATTAACATTTGCTAACAAAAAAATAAGAAAGCATTATTTTTTTAAAAAACTGTGACAAAATACAAAAGCCTGGCCATATTAAAAACATGTTTATGTGAATCATACAAGCATGATGGCCTTTGCACTTGAATGCATAGGAAGGGAATAACAAAGGTTGTGGGTGCCCGGTGAAAAAGATTTCTCTTACATCCTGCCAAAAAGGTCCTTACATGTTGATGGGACCAAAAAAAAGCATCTCTTAGAAGTTCTCAAGCCATGGATAGTAAAAGGCAGGTATTCTGAAATCTCAAAGCTGCAAGCTACTTATGGTTTTATAATCGGTGGGATTCAGCCAGTTCGGGCTGGTTTGGGCAAACCGGTAGTTAAATTGCTGACTGGCTCCTCACCCCACTCCACCCCTTCCAGGAGTCCCCATGCGCCCCATTTTGACTCCCAGGTAAATGCAGGGAGTCCCAAAATGGGGCACGGGGGCGGTGTGCAGTGCCCCCTCCGCAGCCCGTTTTCACTCCCAGGAAGCTGCAGGGAGGCCTCCTAGGCCCAAAACGCAGGGGGCAGCACGTTCCCCCCGGCAGCCCATTTTTGCTCCCAGTGAGGTGCAGGAGGCCAAGTGCTGCCTGTCACACCCCCTGGAAATCCCACCATGGCCACGCCCACCCAGCCGGTCATTAAGGCAGAGAACTGTTTTTTTTAATTATTTGAATCCCACCACTGATTATAATCATTTGCAGATGAAATTAAAGAATGGTTCAGAAGCCTAGTATACACGGGTCCTTGTTAAAGGATGACAGAAGAGGACACCTTGTGCCTGGAAAAGCATTATGGGATGGCTGAAAACCAACTTTTTCAGTGGAGGGGGCTTGTATGAATCCACTCCTTTTTCTATCAGGCTATGTTTAGCTATTGAGAGTTAGGATTCATAGATATAAAACTTTATTTTTCTGACACACAGAAAAAACAAGCCAAAGGAGTTAATGGAAGTTCCACTGGACAGTCATACTTAGCTCAAATTAAAAAGCTTGGCAACTATGTAGGTTGGATTCTACAATCTCATCTTAAAATAACTCTCATGATGACCAATGGATATTATAGAGCAGTGGGGGAGGGGGAATGTGAACAAGAAATAATAGGAAGTTTATTACAAAGGGCTAATTTTACTGTAGTACTCATTAATATGACTGAAGTAGAACAGTGTTCATAGGTCCTGAATCAAAGATGGCACAAAAGATTCAAAACTCATGAAGCAATTCAAAACAATAGCGGGGGGGATTTCAGTGGTGGGTTGCTACTGGTTTGCCCCAGTTCGGGCGATCCTGTAGCAGCAGCAGTGGGAGGCTCCGCCCACCCACCCAGACATCATCAAATATGATCTGCGCATGTGCAGAAGCTTCTGCACATGCGCAGAAGTGGCGCACACATGTGTGAACTGGTAGAAAAGGTAAGTGAAACCCACCCCTAGAGGATTTATGTCTGACTTTAGTTGAGCTCAGAAAAGCTAAGCGGGACTGGATTGGTTGGTATTTGAATGGGAGACCACCAGGAATACTCAGGTTTGCAGGCTGAGAATTAAAAATAATATTCACAAGGAGGCAGTGGTAAAACACCTTTCTCTAATTGCTACCAACTCTGGGGTTTCCATAAGGATGTACTCATGTAGTAGCCAAAAGCTGAACTCAGTCTGAGATTTTACCTTCAAATTGCAGATCTCATTGCTTAAACTTTAGATTTTCTTAAATAGAGGTAGTCCTCGACTTATGGCCACAATTGATCCCAACATTTCCACTGCTAAGCAACACAATTGTTAAATGAGTTTTGCCCCATTTTATGACCTTTCTTGCCACAGATGTTAAGTGAATCACTGCAGTTGTTAAGTAAGTAAAATGGTTGTTAAGTAAATCTGGCTTCCCCATTGACTTTGCTTGTCCAAAGGTTGCAAAAGGTGATCTCATAACCCCCAGGTCACCACAATCATCATAAATACAGGCCAGTTGCAAGTATCTGAATTTTGGCCACATGAGTGTGGGAATGCTGCAAGTGTTGTAAGTGTGAAAAATGATCATAAGTCACTTTTTTCAATTCTGTTGCAACTTTGAATGATCACTAAATGAATGGTTTAAATCAAGGACTACCTGTACAAATTGAATCAATTGCAACAATCTAGGTGACCACTAGGTAATAGCAAAGGACATATCAAATTTTAATTCTTTGCTTCCCCTTTCCTGGCTTAACTTTTGCAACCCAAGTACATTGCATTCAGGGGCTCTTGCTTTTTTCCTACTCATTTATTTTAGTAAAATCTAGCCAAGGAAAAGTTCTGGAGAAGCGAAAAGCACGTAGAGGTAGCCCTAACTTAATGACCACAACTGGGACCAGAATCTCAGTCACTGAGTGAAGCGGTCATTAAACAAGACTTCGTGTGATTGCTTAACAACTGAGCCACTCAACGACCACAAATCTGACACTGTATGTGTGACATTTTATGACTTTGAATGTTTGCTAAGTGCCCAGTTGTAACATGTAAATCAAGGACTACCTCTAAATATATTTCTAACATTTTGATTAATCCTAACAAAAGTATAAGTATAAATCTGGATTTACTTGGATTTCACTATTGTCTTTGGGTTAGGGCATGACAGAAATCAAAACAAGTCCAAATCTTTATTTGCCTATACCTAACAGACAGATTCTCACCAGACTAGAGCTATAATCTTCTAACCTAATAGATATCCTGTGGGAGATTCTAAGATGTGGTTAATCTGAACCCCTTCCTCCTTTCCTCAGCCAGTTCAGGACTGCAGCCTCTTAATTTGGGCTTCTCTCTGGAATATACCACTTCCTCCCTGGAAAATCATGGTGCTCTCATTGGAATCTCTCCCCCCATACTCCCCAAAAGTATGAACAGACTTTTTACCAATATATTAGCAATAGCACTTAGACTTATATACCGCTTCATAGTGCTTTACACCCCTCTCTAAGCAGTTTACAAAGTCAGCATATTGCCCCCAACAATCTGAGTACTCATTTTACTGACCTCAGAAGGATGGAAGGCTGAGTCAACCTTGAGCCTGGTGAGATTCGATCTGCCAAATTGCTAGCAGCCTGTGATCAGCAGAAGTAGCCTGCAGTACTGCACTCTAACCACTGTGCCACCGTGGCTTCGTATTACCTTTGAAGATGCATTGTATGTAAGCCACATACACATCTCTGGGGATAAACGGTATTCTGTATACAAGCTATATATAAGGAGAAGAGTTTGGACCAGTTGTACACCAGGCTTACTGAACATCTGTGCAGAGCAATGAAACATCAGTAGTAAGGTACCATGTGTATTTGCATTTCTATTGTATACAAATATTTATATACCACACAGCACCCAAGACTCTGACCAGTTTACAGTAGAAGATTGAAATGGAACCAGTCAAACAATTCAAAGTTCCATCCAATATAACAATGGAAGGCTATTCTGTCACCATAAAATACTATGAATCATTAAAACATCAATCATCAAACTTCTACACAGACAGGACTATCTTTCTGGTTTTGTCAGAAGGGTACCAGGCATATCCCTTGAAGCAAGTTCTTCTTATCCAAGACAGGTCACCACAAAAAAAAACCTCCTTTGAGGAGTTTTGAGGTCCATATCCCAGAGCTATTTGTGAGGAGGGAAACAGTCTTCAGCAAGTCAAATAAAGACCTAGCATCTTTAAATGATGTTCAACAGCTGGCAGAGCAAAACAAGAAGAAGATGGGGGTCTGGAGGGGGAGGTACAGGCACTCCAGCGGGTGGAAGAAGGGAGAGGAAATGCAATGCTAACTTTACAATTAGATAAGATGTCTTATTTTCTCAGGTTTCAAAACGTGGAACAACTTGACCAGGAAAACTTGAGAGAAGTGATGGTCAAAATGTTGGGTGAATTTCTTGAAAGAGATTTGGAGTCTATTGGAAGGGATGTGGATTTGGTGTATAGAGTAAACTCACAATTTGCAATTTTACATAGTGTCCCAAGAGAGGTCCATATTAAATTTGTAAGAAGGGAACTGAGAGATGAGATATTGAGAAAACAAAGACTGGGGGCGCTGGTGTACAGGGGCAAGGAGGTCACCATCCTAAAGCAGATTCCCAGACAGGTACGAGAATTAAGGAGAAAATATTATTTTTTTATCAAACAAGCTGTACCTTAAGGGAGTAGGCTTTAGGTGGTTGATTCCGGAGGGTTTGATGATTTTCTGGAAGGACAGTAGGAAGAAAATTAATAACGTAGCGGAGGCTAAGGCCTTTTTTGAGCAGCATAATTCCTTCCTAGAGGGAGAAGATACAGGAGCTGAAGAGGGGGAAGTATTAGATGAACAAGGAGCGGGGGCGGGCGGGGCTGTGGCGGCCCGGGAGGAGGGGGGAGGCCAGGCCATGGTTTTAAGAGCTAGAACTAGGAAATGAAGAAAGGAGGGGAATCTATTATCTAATGGGTTTTTTTTTGATATCTCTTTTTACTCCTTCTTTTCACTGTACTTTGTATAATATTTTGGCTATTGGCTTTCTTTGCTTACATAACTTTTATATATTCCGGTTGTTTGTTTTGATTTAACATAATAACGTCTGTTGTGTGAGAATTTAAAAAAGAGAAAATAATAATTTAAATATCTTTTCTATAAAGATATTGAAAATTCAACATATTGTAAATTATAATATTGTATATTTTTAACCAATAAAAACTTTTCTTATAAAAAAGACCTAGCATCTGCATTTTTACATATATTAATTTTAAGTTAGTTTTAAACTTGCTTTGCATATGATTCCCATGCTTACACAGGGAGAAAGAGCAGCTGGCTATCATCATATAAGAGTTAAATTGAGACCATATGTCTTTCTAAAAGCACCAAGTATAAGTTACTGGATTCAATAATACTTGTAGTAGGAAAGAATAATTTCTTCCTTTTTCAAAGATTATGACAAGAAAAATTGTCATATCTTATGGGAGAAGTGAGATGATAATGAGTCTGGCCCAAAACCCATCAGATAGATGTCAAAAAATGAACCGTACAGCTTCAGATTGCAGATGTGGAACTCTAATATTTTAGAACATATCTCTACATTAAAGATTGCTTATGATTAGAAAACCAGCTCTGAAGATTAAGAGCTACCCTGAATCCCTCCCTCCTAATAGGCTTGATTTTTCATCTTTTGAAGTGAGTTTTTAATCGGTAAGGATGAGCATTTGAAAGTAATGTTCTTCAGCTACAGTTTGAAGCAGTTCAGAGCATTTAACATATCAACATGATACTATTTTGTTCTTATCTTATTCTTTTGCATATATATAGTTATAGCTCTACTGATATTTTTTCTGGATTAATTCACATGAGAATTCTATGAATATACTTGGCTCATCTGCATTCAATTACTGATAATATCTCAAAACATGGAAGGATAACTACACTGTACAAGTGAATTACAAAGTATTGTGTCATCAGTTAAGAGCCATGGTGACATAGTGGTTAGAATGCAGTATTGCCGGCTAACTCTGCCCACTGCCAGGAGTTCGATCCTGACCACCTCAAAGTTGACTCAGTCTTCCATCCCTCCAAGGTTGGTAAAATGACAACCCAGATTGTTGGGGGCAATATGCTGACATTTGTAAATCTCTCAGAGTGCTATAAAGCACTATGGAGTGATACATACGTCTAAATGCTATTGCTATTAATACTATTTTTCAGAAGTTCATGCTCTTGAATTCCATCATTAGTTTTATAGTAGTAAGCATCTTGATCTTCCATATCTCTTGTCTGAAAGATTTGGACCTCCTTCCTCAGATTCAACAAGGATGACTGCTCTCCAGTACAGAGAAAAGAGACCTTTTCATCCTGACAACTCTGTTCTGGAATATTTGGTTACTAGAAGAACATCCAGAATTATTGGAAGTTTGGCAGCATATAAATGTAATAAATAATGATAATCCAATACAGATGTATTTACCAGATTGTAAATGTGCCGAATAAGACTTCATGGAACTTCTGGATGAGGTAACTCTGACTCAAGATCATCTTTAACACATCTGATAAATTATCCCCATGCTGAGAAGTCTGAACAAATGACATTTAAGTATCCCACCCTCCACACAACGCAAAACGCAAAACGCAAAAACCTCTCCCATAGAATCCTATTTATATAATGACACAGCTGGTGAAAACTAGTTTATGTTTTTATCACTCCACCCAGGCAAGGGAGGGATTCAGCTGGTTCATACTGGTTCTGGTGAACCGGTAGTTGTGACCTGCGGATGGGCCCGCCCACCCGCCCACCCGCCCCCCCATCCCGGCGCTATGCCGTCCTATTTAGCTGCATTTTTAAAGCCACGTGCATGAGTGCAAGAACGCATGTGAGCAAAGCGTATGCGCAGAAGGCCGCAGGCATGCATGGAAGGTACACACACTCACATTTTCGGTGCTGGGGCGAACCGGTTGTTAAATTATGTGAATCCCACCTCTGCACCCAGGGTCATTAGCTGGTGGGCAATTTTTGATTTACTGGCAAAAACCTAGTCATCAAGGAAGAAGCATTTTTCAGACAAGCAATTGTCACTCTTTTCAAATAGGTTGGCTTTCATTTATTCTCCATATTTCATAACATAGAGACTTGTGCTCAAGAAGGAAGGAGGGCTTTCCTATCAACATTAAAACCTGAGGCTCCAGTTCTTTCTCCAACCTTCATTCTGCACTGAACCCCGAGCATATATTGATATCCAAAAGTTTATTTAAGGAGGGTTAGCTAGGCAGTCTGCATTGGTTTTCTGTGGAAATATGGATGTGGATCATTATCCACCTTCCTTGTTTTTCCTGTTTTCCCTTTACCAATAAATAGTATTTGAATGCAAATAATTGGTTTCATTGGTTTAACAAGGAAATTTCTGAGTAAAACTTTCTCTATCACAAAATTGCTCAGTTACATCACTACTTATGTTTGTGGCATCCTGTTTTCCGAGATTTGAGTTTTAGTTTTTCTAGGGTTTTTTTGTCAAGAAGGTCCAAAGGACTTCCCTTTCTATTTCCTAGGGCAGAGGTCGGCAACCTTAGACACTCAAAGAGCCACAAAGGTCCTAACCGGAAGCCCTCCTTCAATTCTGGAGTCGACCGGAAGTCCGGTTCCCCCACCATAGAATCTCCTCCTAGCGTGGCGTCCATTTTCCTATGTCAACTGGAAGTCTGGTTTCCCCACCACCACCACCATAGAGTCTCCTCCTAGCACTGCATCCTTTTTCCTCTACCTGTCCTAACCAAAAGCCCTATCAATTGTGGAGCCGACCAGTGACAAGGAGCCACAGTAGAGGGATGAAAGGGCCACATGCGGCTCCAGAGCCACGGGTTGCTGACCCTTGTCCTAGGGCAAGCTTGAAGGGAGAATCCCACAGCTGGACAAACTACAGCATGTTAGGGACTTCAGCCTGATTAATGTCAACCTGTTTTTAAGTATACCTTAATTAGGAATTATTTGAAGAAATGATTTGCCTGTAAAGATTTCAACTTAACCATTTTCCTAACGAAAAGCTCATTAATACAGGTACTCATCGACTTACGACCACAATTGAGCCCAACATTTATGTTGTTAAGTTAGACATTTGTTAAGTGAGTTTTGCTCCATTTTGCCACCTGTCTTGCCTCAGTTGTTAAGTGAATCACTGCAGTTGATAAGTTAGAAGCCAGGTTGTTAAGTGAATCTGGCTCCCCCATTGACTTTGCTTGTCAGATAGTCGCAAAAGGGGATCACATGACCCCAGGACACTGCAACCATCATAAATATGAACCAGTTGCCAAACATCTGAATTTTTTTAAAAAATATTTCTATTCAACATTTTTTTTTTAATTTGACTTATATGCCGCCCTTCTCCGGAGACTCAGGGCGGCTTACAATGCGCTAAGCAATAGCCTTCATACTTTTGTATATTTATACAAAGTCAGCTTATTGTCCCCACAAACTGGGTCCTCAATTTACCTACCTTAGAAAGGATGGAAGGCTGAGTCAACCTTGAGCCTGGTGAGATTCGAACTTTCAGTAATTGCAGGCAGCTGGTGTTAATAACAGGGTGCTTTAGACCACTGTACTATCCAAGGCTCTTTTAATAATATTAAATATTTTTAATATTTAAAATCACAATTACACTTTGATAGCTTTCCGATATCGGAATTTTTTCTTAATTTCAGTTTATCCATAAGCCTGTTGTTTTATACATATACATTCTTATTCCCTCATTGCTATTTGTATAATATATACAATATTTACATAACTACTATCTCTAAACATGTATTTTTTTCCATTTTATTATCTTTCCTATATAATCACCATACGTTAATTTTACACTTCTCTTCGAGCCAATTATACCACCTGTTCCTCGTCTCATAATACACTGTTTCCTCTCTGTCCCTTAATTCCATTGTTAATTTGTCCATTTCTGTACATTCAAGCACCTTATTTATCATCATTGCATTTGATGGAGTGTTTTCTTGCTTCCAATTTTGGGCAAATATAATTCTGGCTGTGGTGATTATATGGAGAATGAGGTATTGAATTTCTTTACTAATATTTCCTTTTATTATACCCAGAAGAAATAGCTCTGGCTTCATATCAATTTTTTGTTCGATAATTTCTTCCAACCATTTTTTGATTTTTGCTCTGGACACATCCACCACGAAACATCTGAATTTTGATCACATGATCGTGCAAAAGTCGTAACTGTGAAAAACTGTGGAAAATGGTCATAAGTCACTTTTTTTCAGTGCCGTTGTAACTTTGAACAATCATTAAATGAACTGCTGTAAGTCAAGGATTACCTGTACTTGTATCTTTCTATGATTGTGCCAGAGAATCTGCAAGATGGAATCATGTGGTTCCAGATGGTTCAGATGCTTCCTTTTTGAGGGCATTATCTCTGGAGATGACCAAGGCTGTCCATGGTACTGATCAATACCAGTCAACCAAGCTCTCCTTGCACTCATTTCCCAACAATCCTCAAGTTCTGTTTGGCTGGGATTCAACAGCAAATTGTTCTGCTGGCTGCCTGTGTAACCCTGGCAGGAAGGTCTTTGACGTATAATTTTTACTAGTTGTGTAAATTAATCCCTCTTTCATAACTTTTAAATAACTTCAATTGTTATGGCTTTGACCTTGTTCTTCTGAGGCACTTTTGTTTATTTTTTGTGCTTCAGAGAACTGCTTTTAGTTGTTAACATTTAATTCTTTTTTTTAAAGACACGTTTTATTGAAAAATTTTCCTTTTCATCATACATATTTTATGAACAGAGTGCTGACCAGGTCACATCTTATACATCTTATATATAATCAAAATCATCATTTTGAGTGGCGTAGGAGGCTAATGCCTCCTACAAGGCAGCATTTAACATCCAGCTGCCTGCAATTACTGTAAGTTCGAATCTCACCAGGCTCAAGGTTGACTCAGCCTTCCATCCTTTCAAAGGTGGGTAAAATGAGGACCCAGTTTGTGGGGGCAATAAGCTGACTTTGTATAAAATATACAAAAGTATGAAGGCTATTGCTTAACGCATTGTAAGCTGCCCTGAGTCTCTGGAGAAGGGCGGCATATAAATAAGAATAAAAATAAAAAAATAAAAAATAAAAAAATCATTATAATATATCTTAATCTTCCCGTTTTTTTCTAACATTTATCTCTTTTATGCATCCTTTATCACAAATTTATCATTTTTCTCCATCTCTTCTTAGTTCAACTTCTGCCATATTCTTTCCATCATTTTTTATCCTTTTCAATTTTATTTTTAAATAACATCACTTTACGCCTTATGCTCCTTCTCTATTACAATCACTCCAGTTGTTTACATTTTTCCTTCATTTCCGGAAATGTCTCTCTAATTCTCTGCCCAATCATGAATAATAATATATTCATCTTAATTTACATTGTTATCAAAATTAATGATATTCTTATATTAATAATTTTCACCTTTCCATCTGCTGTGGTTTGTCACAAACATGTTCTATTCCTTCTTTTTTGTATAGTCACTTTCATGATTTCAGCCTTGTTTTTCTCTTTACAATACATTTAATTCCTGTCATCCATCCAGAGTTCTTTAGAGAATAAGAAGGATATAAGAGTAGGAAGGATATAAAGGCTTTAGGTAAACAAAATACATATGCACAGTAATTAGGATGGATTTGCAAACTGTCCATGTCCTTTATTCACGGATAAAAACAACTGAGATTGTGAACTCTAAATTCTCGTCCAAAATTATTACAAAGCACCCAGATGAAAAGCACTTTGACACTATGACAGCTGGATTTAGTTCAGCTAAAGTACAACGTTTTTTACATGAAGTAGGAACAGGTTATCCAGCACAGATCAAAACATTAGCTTGTTTAGGGCTGCTTGTTTGCAAAGAAAGCTCTTTCTGGCACTGACAGGTCCTTTAAGCAGGATCTATTGAGTGCCCTTATTCACGAATAATTCTTCTCAAGAGGCATTAGTAGTTATAGCATTATAAATCATTATTAGCAGTAAAAGGAGGGCTAACTTGAAGCAGTTCACAATAGCAGTGGATTGGGGTTCTCCATATGTCGAGGGAAGATTGTTTCAGCAGTGGCAACCAGTTAGAGAGAAGTGTATAAATAAAATAATGGAACAGCTGGAACCAGGAAAGTCCCAAAAAAGAATTCAGAATCTCCCAAACTACTGTATTTTTCGGACTATAAGACGCACCTAAATATGGAGGAAAAAAATATGGCGCTTGCTTTTAGTGGAGAGAGCTGAAAGCGAAAGTAATTTGATTACTGTATCCGGCTACATTTTAAAGTAACAAATCCGGCTGGAAGAGGCAGAAGTATCCAAAAAACAAAATAATATAAAATAAAAATACCAATTGACTTTTATAGACCTGATTGAATCTGGAGAACTTTTTGGGAAAAGTTGCTAGAGTTTGTGGAAAAGGAAGATCCTTAAGAGGTAAAATGGCAACAAAGCAACCAGGGGGGGGCTCCCCCACACATAAACAGAAGCAGCCTCAAACAGCGCAGTTGCAATCTCAGACAAAGGAAGAAAGCCAATATGATATTATTATTAAAGAAATTCAAAGATCAGAGAAGGAGGTTAAAGGAATGTTTCAAGAGAAATATGATTCACTTAAACAAGATATTCAAACAGTGGTTAAAGGTCTGTCTGAGGTAGTGCTGCAGATTGATAAAAAAGTGGAGAATCTTGCCTCAGAGATGGAGACCAAATTCAGAGCTTCTGACTCAAAAATTATAGAAATTGAAGAAGTAACACAAAAAATGCAAAATGAGATTACTATGATGCAATTTCGATCAATGGAATATGCTATCAGATTGAGAGGTGTAAAAGAGAATACCAGGGAAGATCTTAGGAAAATTTGTGCAGAGGCTTTGGCAGTTATGTTGAAAGTGGAACCAGATCTGGTTTTGTGCAAGATGGACAAGGTCTACAGAGTTAATTCTCGTGTGGCGGTACAAAGACAACTGCCTAGAGATGTGGTTATATACTTTACAGATAGAAGAATGAGAAATGAAATCTTGCAAAATTCTTTTGTTACAACAGTCCAAGTTGATGGAAGTGAGATTGGAGTTTTTAAAGAACTACCGCCTAAAATGTTAAGAGATAGAAAGGATTTTGGATTTTTGGTGACAGAATTGAAAAGACAGAACATACAATTTAGGTGGGATGCCCCAATAGGTATAATACTCAGGCTGCGAGGAGTGAGATACCGCCTTAACACTATTGAAAAAGCAGAAGAATTTTATTACAACGTTTTGAAAGCGGGTTCTCCTCCTCCACGCACATCTTCACCAATAGATAAAGAAGCTCAATTACAAGCCGAGATTGATCAAGAAACAGAAGCACAAATAAGGCAGTCGCAAAGGGAGGCAAGAGAACTAATGGGAGCAGTAGGTGGTGTTGTGGTTGACCCTTTTGCACCATTCGAAGCTTCTCCTTTGGAAGAAATGTCTAAAACCATCACAGAGGAGGCGATGGCTTTGGAAGTAACAACATCTAAAGTGGAAGAGCAACGCATAACCAGAGCAATGTCTAAACAAATGAAGCAACAGCAGCAAGAATATATTAAGCCACAGCGTGAGAAAAGAACCAAAGATAAGCAGCAAGCTGAAGTCATGGGAGGAGCTAAACCGAAGATTGCTACCGTAGGAGAGAATCTTCAACAATTGCTCTCAAAACTTCAGACAGGGTCAAATGGCACTTAAATTTTTGTCTTGGAATGTAAACGGATTGAATTCTCCGCAAAAAAGAAGGAAGATATTTCACTATTTGAGACAATTTCATAATGATGTTATCTGTTTACAGGAGACTCATGTAAAATTGCAAGATCAGAAATACTTGATAAATTCAAAATTGGGAACGCAATTTGCTGCTTCAAATCAGGAAAAGAAGAATGGAGTGGTGATATATATAAATAAGAAATTTGTAGCAAAAATTATAGAAGCAGATAAAGATGGAAGATATATTGCAGTTGAAGTTATTACAGATGTTGGACCAATCTTGTTGGTCGGAATATATGCCCCAAATCAACAGCAGGAAAATTTTTACAAGCTACTTCATTTAAAAATTCTGGATTGGGACTACTCAAACATTATAATAATGGGCGACTGGAATGGAGTAATCCAACCTAGATTGGATAAAAAAACCACGGCCAAAATAGGGAATAAACTACCACAAGCTTTTTTTGAACTGAAAGAGGATTTGGAATTGAAAGATATTTGGAGAATTCGAAACCCAAATGAACTGGACTTTACTTTTTACTCAGACAGGCACAAATCCTTTTCCAGAATAGACTTTTTTCTCTTAACTTCTAATCTACTCTCTAAAGTAAAGAAAATAAAGATATTTCCTAGGACTTTGACTGACCACAGTCCGGTCTGGATGGAAATCGAGATGGGTAAAAGAGAAAGAAGATCCTGGAGAGTAAATGAGAATCTATTTAGATATGAAAAGAATATAATTGAACTCAAAAAGCATTTAAAGGAGTTTTTTAAATTTAACCTGAACAAAGGCACCCCTATTGAAACAGTTTGGGATGCAGCTAAAGCATATATGCGGGGAGTACTAATTCAAATGAATTCTAAACACAGGCAAAGTCAGCAGAAGAAAAGACTACAATTGGAATCTGAGATAAAAAAGAAAGAACAACAATTGATACAAAAACCAACAGACGGAAAATTGCAAATGGCTATAAAACTTCTGAAGGATCAATTTCAAATGCTTATAGCAGACCAAACGGCAACTAACTTACAATTTGCAAAGCATAATACTTTTTCCAATGCTAACAAACCGGGCAGGTGGTTGGCGTATACTTTGAGGAAGCAAGCATCGACACGAATTATTGATAGTACTGAATATGCTGATAAAGAAGTTTATCAACAAGATCTAATTAAAAAAGCCTTTTTGGAATATTATACTAAGTTATATGCTAAAGATGACATACAGAATATTACTATAGATGAATATTTGGAAAACAAGAGAGTTTCAAAAATTTCAACGAGCCAAAAGAAAAGTTTGGAACAATTGATAACAGTGGAGGAGATCAGTTTTGCTATAAAACAATTAAAAACAGCTAAAGCTCCAGGGACGGATGGCTTAACTGCAATTTATTATAAAACTTTACAAGAAGAAATGATTGAGCATCTTAAAGATTTATTTCGTAATATACAACTAGGAGGTAAGATACCTTCCTCATGGAAAACAGCTTTTGTTTCATTGATTCCGAAAGAAGAATCAGGTCCTAAGAAACCAGAAAATTATAGACCAATATCTTTATTAAACACAGACTATAAAATCTTTGCAAAAGTACTAGCCAACAGATTGATGCCAGTTATTCAAAAGATAATTCATCATGACCAAGCAGGATTTATTGAAGGCAGATATATGAAGGAGAATGTTAGGCAAGTTATAGACTTAATGGACTATCTAGATAAGAATAAACAGATCTCTGCAGTGCTGGTTTTTTTGGATGCGGAAAAAGCCTTTGATCGAGTGAATTGGAACTTTATAATTAAGACTTTGGAAAAAATGGATTTGGGGGAGCGGTTTATACAAGCGATTGGTGCAATCTATCAAGAGCAACATGCACAACTTATTATCAATGGATGCTTAACATCGAATTTTAACATACAAAAAGGCACCAGACAAGGTTGTCCATTATCCCCGCTATTATTTATTTTAACTTTAGAAGTCTTACTCAATGCAATACGGGACTCGAATTCCTTGACTGGAATAGTTATAAGGCAAAAGGACTATAGAACTAAGGCATTTGCAGATGACCTGGTTGTTACCCTATCACAACCTATGAACTCAATAATCCAGATGAAAAATATTATAGAAGAGTATGGCATGGTATCTGGTTTCAGGTTGAATCAGAAGAAAACTAAAATGATTGTCAAAAATCTGACAGAGAGCAAAAAAAAAAGGAACTGGAAAGAATGGCAGGCTTCGAGACTGTTTCAAAGGTCAAATATTTAGGAGTACAAATCACAGACTCCAATGCTAAACTGTTTCAAAATAACTATGAGGTTCTGTGGCAAAAGATACAAAAAGATATGCAAAACTGGAAGAAACTGCAGTTATCACTGCTTGGAAGAATATCAGCAGTAAAGATGAATGTTTTACCTAGATTGATCTTTCTATTTCAAATGATACCGGTGCTTAAATCAGACAAACCATTGCTAGAATGGCAAAAAGGACTGAACAAATTTATTTGGAATGATAAAAAGCCAAGAGTTAAATTGAAAATAATGCAAGATATTCGTGAGAGAGGTGGTCTTAAACTCCCAAACCTTCGACTATATTATGAAGCAACTGCATTGATACAATTAAGTGACTGGTTTGGGAAAACTAAGACTGACTTGTTGAATATAGAAAGCCATGACCTGGTTTGGGGTTGGCATGCATACTTATTTTATGATACCAAAGTGGATAAAGTGTTTAACAGTCATTTACTTAGAAATGCCTTGCTGAGAGTCTGGAGAAGACACCGAACTAATTGGGATTATAAGATTCCGTTTTGGCTGGATCTCGCTGATACCATGTGGAATACAAATATTAAGTCACTCGGGGGGGTTTTATATAAAGAGTTACTTTACTTTGAAGAGGGCAGGTGGCGATTGAAGACTTTGGATATGCTGTTGGAAGAAGGGAAATCATTGACTTGGTTGCAGTACAATCAATTACAGATGAGATGGAAAGAAGATCAACAAACTGGTTTAATGGAATATGAAGTAGAATTGGTTGAACAGATGAAGCGGACAGGTCCAATGCATATTAAGAGAGTTTATAATGTTTTGTTAGAAAGAGACTCAGAAAATGAGCTAGTTAAAGATTGTATGATTAAATGGGCACAAAATTTCTCTCAACCAGTTATGTTGGAAACATGGGAAAAAATATGGGTTCAGAACGTTAAATTTACACAGTCACAAAATTTACGAGAAAATTTTTATAAAATGTTTTATAGATGGCATTTAGATCCCAAGAAATTGTCGTGCATGTACCCTAATGTGCAGCCAAAATGTTGGAGATGTGATTGTTTAGATGCTACATATTATCACATCTGGTGGACTTGCAGGAAAGTGAGGGCTTTTTGGATAAAAATCTGGTGGGTTATGCAAAATGTTTTAAAGAAAAAAATACAATTTTCTCCGCAATTTTTCTTATTGGGTATAGTTAAAGATTTTACATTGGGTGAAACTAAATTGATTTTGTATATGGTGACAGCAGCTAGGTTGTTGATTGCCCAACATTGGAAGAGTGATGTTTTACCGACGGTTGATGAATGGACCCAGAAGATGGCTGGATTTGCAGAAATGGCAAAGGTCTCAGCTTTTTTAAAGGATCAGACGCATGAGAAGTATATACAGGAATGGAAATTATGGATTGAGTATGTACAGAATAAGTATCAGACTAGAAAATATTATATCGCTTTTAGCTGAGATGACTATGTTAATATGTTAGTAAATATAGGAAAAAAGATATGGAAGTTTGAATAACATATATATTGTTTGGGAATATTAATATTGCATATAATGGAAGTCAAGGGGGGGAGGGAAGAGGGAGGAGGGGGAGGGTTAGGGTGGGGATGGGAAGGATTTATATATTCTTTTTATATGTATTCTACATTTGTGGTTAGGGAGGGGGGGGGAAAGGGGGGAAAATTTGTATTGTTAAAACTTTTTCAATAAAAAAAAAAAAAAGACGCACCTAAATTTATAGAAGGAAAACAAGAAAAAAAAGTTTTGGGCCTCCGTGCATCATATTTTCGCCCTCCCAGGCCCCCAAAAGCACTCTGCAGTGCTCTGCATGGCCTGTTTTCATTTTGCAGTGTGCTTCTGGGGGCCTGGGAGGGCGAAAATGCGATGCGTGGAGGGCTTGAGAGCCCCAAAACGGGTCCATTTTGGCAAAAACAGGCCGCAGAGAGCACTGCAGAGTGCTTCTGGGGGCCTGGGACGGCGAAAATTCGATGCCCGTATTCAGTCTATAAGATGCACCTAAATTTCCACCCACTTTTAGGGGGGGGAATTGCGTCTTATACTCCGGAAAATACGGTAATTCAAAATAATTCAACACCTTTACTTACTGTATATTGATAGATTGACTTGTATAAAGCCAGAGAGTGGGACTTAGCTATAATTATCCCCATTTTCAAGAAGAGCAAGAAATACAGGTAGTCCTCAACTTACACAATTTATTTTGTGACCATTCAAAGTTACAACATCACTGAAAAAGAAGTGAGTTATGATTGTTCTTCACACTTATGACTGTTGCAGCATCCCCATAGTCACGAAATTCAGATGCTTGGCAACAGACTCATATTTCTGATAGTTGCAGTGTCTTGGGGTCATGTGATCCCGTTCCAACCTTCTGACAAGCAAAGTCAATGGGGAAGCCAGATTCACTTAACAACCATGTTACTATCTTAACAACTGCAGTCCTCCACTTAACAACTGTGAGAAGAAAGGTTGTAAAATACACCAGACTTTTCTAAACATTATATTTGAGGGAGAGAATACTTTACCAGATGCATAAGAAGGCTTTAGATCCGATTAATCTGCTCTGGATCACATCACAGGGCTTTATCATCTGGTCTTAAAATACGTTCAGTCACCTAAAGGAGCTTTGCATACTGCTTTCATAGACTTTAATCAAGATTTGGTTAAAGCTTCTGAAATCCTTTGGCACAAGCTCAAAACATTGTCATTTCTATTTGTATTAAATTATATCAATTTGGTGGTAATGGTGCATCACAGTGGGTCATCTTTTACAAACAGACCAAGCAAGCAAGAGAGTTAAACAAAGATGCATCTTTGCCATAAGATTCAGTATATACATAATATATATTTATGGATATTTAATCAAGAAGGAACTTCCTCTCCCAAAGTAGCCAACAAACATACAAGAGAACACAAGGGTCTGAGTGGCACAGTAGACTAAGGCACTGTGATTAACATCCAGCTGTTTGCAATTACTGCAAGCTCTAATCTCACCAGGCTCAAGGTTGACTCAGCCTTCCATCCTTTCAAAGGTAGGTAAAATGAGGACCCAGATTGTGGGGGCAATAAGCTGACTTTGTATAAATATATAAAAGTATGAAGGCTATTGCTTAACGCATTGTAAGCCGCCCTGAATTTCCGGAGAAGGGCAATATATAAATCATTTTTTTTAAAAAAAAAAATATCAATGTAATTTCATCACAAAATCTAATAGTTGTGGGAAATTAGTGAATGGTCATTTCTGTCATCATCACATGGTGAGTAAATCAATTAAGTTTGCACATTTTGCAAAAAGACACCTCCCCGCTAAAATAAATGACTTTAAATACTGTATTGGGAAGCACAGCACTGCTCAGATGACATACCGTATATACTCGCGTATAAGCCAAGTTTTTCAGCCCGTTTTTCAGGCTGAAAAACGCCCCCTAGGCTTATACGCGGGTCACGAAAAAAATGACTTTTTCCCTGCAAGCTAGGAAACAGCGGGAGAATGGGGTTTGTTTACCCCGCCCACTCCCAATCTATTGGGACTGCCTCCTGAGTTCCAGCTGATGGCTAGAGGGAAAAAAAAACTTTAAATTCTTGCCACAGGCTTCAAAGACCCCCCCCCCCTACAGCTGATCAGGGTTAAAAGAAAACAAATGAGAAGATCGGTACCGGCTACAAAAAGGTGCCTGCTGCAAAGAGCACATTTTTTTTTCTCCTTGTGCTGAAACCAAAAGCGAAACTAAAACAGCTTGTTGGCTTTGCTGTTTGCTAAGGCAGATTTCTTTTCTTTTTCCTCATCAGAAAAGGTTGGTGCAAACAATGGGAAATTTATGACAAATGGCAAAAGAGGGGAGTTCAAGATTTTAAAACACAAAAGAAAAAAAAGCTCTATTTAAATAGGGAATTGTAATAATTGAAATATTATTAATTGTATATTGTGTTGAAAGCAGAAATGGTTAAGTTGTAGTTTGGAAGAATATTGGGGGAAATTATTTGGTTTATTATTATTGGTAAATATAATTAATTGATTTGTAAGAAATTGGATTGCATGGAAATAATTGGAATATTCATGTTCATATTGATTAATATACAAAAAAGATAGTTATATAACTAATTGATTTATATTAAAATGTTGAATTTGTATTAAACAACTGTAATATTACATAATTAACCAATGGGAGGATGGATATAAAAATAGATGACAATGGGAAGGGGTATAATATAGAATAGAAGTGAAAAATTGAATTTGATTAAGATTAGAGATGAGGATGAAGGGTAATATTGTTTTTTTTAAAAAATAGATGAGGAATAAATATGGCAAAAAGGAAATATAGAAATTGTAAATTTAAGTGAAATGACTAAACACTGTTTAAATTTGTGAACCGGCCAAATATTCTGTTCAAAGAAAATACATTGTATGTTTGTATGTGTGTTTCTAATTATTGCTATTTATTCATATTTATTCTCTTTTATTCTTTAAATTTTAACAATTCATTCTTTATCTTAATATCTTTATATGTGTTTGGGGTTGGTTTTCTTCCCTTTCATCTTTTTTATTGTACAGCAATCTTTCTCCTCAAACCTACCACCTCTTTTCTTTCCTTCTTACTTTCTCTTTCCCCCCCCCTTCTTCTCCTCCCTACTTCCTCTTCCTTTCTTCTTCTCCTCCTCTCTTCCTCCCTCTCCTTTTATGCACATGGACTCTTTTTATGTACATGGACTACTCAGAGGGCTGAAAAAGTTATTTTTGACTGGTCTTCGCACTTGTGACCAGTCCTTGAACTTACGACTGTCTCACATTTTACGTTTTGGCCCTATCTTGTCACCATGGTGAAGAGAAGCAGTTGTGAAATGAGTGACACCGTTTTTAAGAATGCTACAATGGGCATAAATGATCACCAGTCATAAGTGTGAAGACCGGTCAAAAGTGCAAGGACCTGTCAGAAATCACTTATTTCAGCCCTTTGAGTAGTCCTTTTGTGCACATGGACTACTCAGAGGGCTGAAAAAGTTATTTTTGACTGGTCCTCACACTTATGACCAGTCCTCGAACTTCTGACTGGTCCTCACACTTATGACCATCCTCACATTTATGCCCGTGCAGCATTCTTAAAACCATGTCACTCATTTCACAACTGCTTCTCTTCACCATGGTGACAAGATAGGGCAAAAACGTAAAATGTGAGGACAGTCGTAAGTTTGAGGACTGGTCACAAGTGCGAGGACCAGTCAAAAATTACTTTTTCAGCCCTCTGAGTAGTCCATGTGCACAAAAGGACTACCCAGAGGGCTGAAAAAAGTGATTTCTGACAGGTCCTCGCACTTTTGACCAGTCTTTTTTTATTTTGAAATTTACCAGTAGCCGCTGCATTTTCCACCCCCAGCTTATACGTGAGTCAACAAGTTTTCCCAGTTTTGGGGGGTAAAACTGGGGGGGTTGGCTTATATGCTGGTCGGCTTATACACGAGTATATACGGTACTTCAAATGTTTAAGTTTGTGTTTCAATCAAAATATAAAAACAATATTTGAGGGGGTGCCACAAAAAAGAGGGGGTCAATCTATTCTCCAGATAGGCTTGGACTAGAAGTCCTCCAAGGCCCCTTCCCACTCTGATATTTTGTTTAAAAAAATGAAATGCCCATGTTACTCATGCTTTACTAAATATGTGGAGGAGCTTATTGGCAATTGCTTCCTTGTTCTACTCCAAAAGTGCAGAATATCTTCTAGCATTTCTAAAATTAATTTTGGCCAAAGCATTGGCACACCTCTTTTATGGAACCAAATTAAGCCCATGCATCATGTTTATCAAATATACAGCAATTTAAACCAAAATTTTAACTTGGTTAAATTGTTTTGGGTTCTCTATGCAGCATGTTAGAAGAAAGCAAAGACCAAACTGTGGACAAACATCTTCAAGTATAGGGTAAAGCTTCTTTTCCCTTTTTTTTTTTTTTTTGCTGCTTCATTGACAGCAATGTCAACAGTTGAACTGTTGAACTGTTCTTGTTACTCTCTGAGTTTAGCTATTTGCTTGCAAACATTTCACTCTCCAATTTATCAGTGTGAGTGAGTATATGTGTGTGTGTGTGTGTGTGTGTGTGTAGTGTCTTGGCGACATTTCGACGAAGTCTCATTCGTCATCTTCAGGCTGGTGTTCTCGGCTTCGTGCTTCCAGGAGCAATGCACCCAAACAGAGCACACCCCCATCCAATCAGAGCACAGCCAGGCCCCCAACCAATTAAAGCCTACCTCCACCCAATCAGAACACAGCCATGCTCCCACCCAATCAGTTCACACCCCCACTGGCAGTTAAAAAGAAGAAACAGCTGCAATCACACATTGCTCCTGGAAGCACGAAGCTGAGAACACCAGCCTGAAGATGATGAATGAGACTTCGTCGAAATGTCGCCAAGACACTTCCAATTTTATGCGGGAGAAAACCCGAATAACCAAAGACCTACATACAAAAACCCGCGAAAACCTCAGAAAACAAATATCGTACCTCTACAGGGAGGAAATCCACCATCTGACCAGGACCTATGAAAAACTCGAAGTCCAAAGAGCTTCCATTTTATGTGACCTCGCATTCCTACACAACTGCCGAGATCAAAATTTAATCCCCACATGCTTCCAATTGAAATTCCACTCCAATTCTGCAGCCACCAAACGCATCCTGAAAAGAACAGAATTGGCCCTAATCAGAAATGAACTTCACACAAAAAGATTCCTCCTAGACCGAATCAACAAAGATCTCCTCACACTTCACCTCAAACTCAGCAACAAGATCCACCCCGCACTTTGGGACAAATCCAAACAACTCGCCGTCTGGAGAGCCAAAACACAGACCACCCTCAAGACAGAAACACACACCAACAAACTCCGAAGACTGCAAGAACATCAGAAACAAACCTCTCCCCCCTCACAGCCACACATGAAACAAACAGTGTATAACATCTCAGATAGGATCCTCACCAAAGCCAAAACCAATGTCCTTTCCAAAGGATTCAACTTTGCAGTCGCTCCCAAACACATCCCCACTGAAACTATTATATGTGGAATTGAAACCAGCCTGACCAAAATCAACCCCGACAATGCTAACAGAATCAGACTCAAAGTCACCAACATCCTCTGCACCAGCAAGCCACCCAAAAGCAACTTACCCAAAGAGGAACAGACAGCACTACTTAACCTAAAAGAAGACACCAGCATAATAATCCTACCAGCAGACAAGGGCAACACCACGGTGGTTATGAACATATCTGACTACCAAACCAAATTAACCAACCTACTCCAAGACTCCACATACAAACCCCTAAACACAGATCCCACCACCTACCTGGAAAAAAACACTAGATCCAAAATAAAAGCCTCCCCCATCAGCGAAGAGATCCAGAAAAGAATCATTCCTAGAGAGAAATCATCCAGATGCCCTAAGCTCTATGGTCTCCCCAAGATACACAAAGAAGGAACCCCACTTAGACCCATAGTCAGCTTCATAGGCTCACCTCTACAAAACCTAGCCAAATTTCTCTCCAAACAACTACAGCCCTATGCAGAATCCATCACCTCACACGTAAAAAATTCATTCCAGTTCATAGAGATAATAAAGAAACAAAACTTACAGCCCAGCGACTTACTCGTGAGCTTCGATGTCATATCCCTCTTCACCCAAGTGCCAATCAAAGAAGCCTTGACAGTTATCCAAAACAAATATAGCCCCCCCAAACACATCCTAGATCTGACCAACCACTGCCTATCCAACACATACTTCATCTATAACAGACAAAAATACAAACAAATCAAAGGAGCACCCATGGGATCACCCCTCTCACCTGTCATTGCAAACTCTACATGGAACACTTTGAAACCCAAGCTCTAGAAAAATCTGATCACAAACCCAAACTTTGGCTCAGATACATAGACGACACTTTCATAATCTGGCCACATGGGAAAGAAAAACTGGACAACTTCCTCACCTCAACAAGTTGAGAGTAGGAAACCCCATACTCACTCACACTGGTAAATTGGAGAGTGAAATGTTTGCAAGCAAATAGCCAAGCTCAGAGAGTAACAAGAACAGTTCAACAGTTCAACTGTTGACATTTCTGTCAATGAAGCAGTATGCACTGTGACAGGATACCTTAAATCCAGGGGTGAAATTCAGCAGGTCCTGAAAGGTTCTGGAGAACCCGTAGCAGAAATTTTGAGTATTTCAGAGAACCAGCAAATATCACCTCTGGCTGGCCCCAGAGTGGGGAGGGAATGGGGATTTTGCAGTATCCTTCCCCTGGAGTTGGGTGGGAATGGAGATTTTGCAGTATCCTTCCCCTGCCACACCCACCAAGCCACACCATGTCCCCCAAGCCACAGAACTGATAGTAAAAAAAAAATTGAATTCCACCACTGCTTAAATCCACACCAATTGAGAAAATGTATCCTCTTGTTCATATTGTTCCACCCAGGATTAGAAGAGAGATAGCAGCAGATAGCAAGAGAACCAAACGAAATAATGATTCCCGATATCCTCTGAATAGATACATGCCTTAAACTCGTCAATTTAGAGCTAGGAGAAGTTTTATGGCAAGAACACACATTCTTTTTTTTTTTATTGAAAAAGTTTTACCAATACAAATTTTTCCCCCTTTTTCCCCCCTCCCTAGCCCCACATTATAAGATACATATAAAAACAATATATAAATCCTTCCCGTCCCCACCCTAACCCTCCCCCTCCTCCCTCTTCCCTCCCCCCCTTGACTTCCATTATATGCAATATTAATATTCCCAAACAATATGTTATTCAAACTTCCATATCTTTTTTCTATATTTACTAACATACTAACATAATCATCTCAGCTAAAAGCGATATAATATTTTCTAGTCTGATACTTATTCTGTACATACTCAATCCATAATTTCCATTCCTTTTATGGCAAGAACACACATTCTTGAAGGCACGCAGGAGCAAAACTGATGGAGGAGAGAATTTACGGAACAAGGAATAATCCAGGAAGAGAACATGTCTGAGGGGTTTGATCTCCCCTATGTTACTTGGAGGACATTGAATAGGTTGAGGGCGGCACTGCCTAAATATAAGACCAATATGCTCAAGTGGGGGTTGCAGCAGATAACAATACACCATGTGAATGGGGGGAGATGCAGACTCCAGCCTATTTGTTGGTCTGTCAGTTACTAGTAGAAGAATGCACACAAAGTGATTTGTTTCTAGCCAATGATACAGTCAAAAAGGTGGGTTCATTTTGGCAGTTTAAGGTTTGATCTGGACATGAAATAAATAAATAAACCATAGCTTCCGGCATTCTAGAGTCAGACCCTCAGATCAACAATTCTAGCAGGTCTACTACATCTGCCATAGGTTGGGGGCTAGATGTTTTGTGATGACTAAGAAGCTGAATGGAGAGCCCTGAAGAATTTTGCTGCTGTGAGGGAAAAAACAGTTATAACTCCTTTTTTCCTTCTTCCCATTTGCTTAATTGTTGAAATCTAAGGACTGGGCTCAGTGCTTCAGCTGTCTTACTGCTGGAAGACTCGTTATTTGGGGGTCCAAAGAGCTCTGATCTCCCCTTGAGGGTTGATCTTGGATTACTAGGAGACCATGGCAAGCATTAAGAAAAGAATTCTGTGCGTGGAATCATGAATTAAACTTGGAAGAATTTCTGCAAGTGTTGAACTGTGAAATCATAAGAACTGTTTAAACCAGCTAGGTTCCTCAAGCAATTCACAGTTATCATCAACAGTTCTTGAGAACAGATTTGGAAAAAGCCTCTTGGCAGTGAAAAACTGCCCTTGCAGAGTGGATGATGTTCAGTCAGTGGTTCACATCATTCTCTGTTGTGAGTCTCATTATTCTTTAAGCCTCTGAATTTCAGGCTGACTTGTGACATATGTGACTTCCTTTTTCCCCATTAACCCCGTACTAGAAGTAATATTCAACTGAAATATACAGCACATACAGATAACAAACAATTGCAAAATGCCACAGAGCTTTAAAATATTAAAGACGTTGTCCTTTTATAAAAACAGACCATATGATACAAAAATATGAAAGCGTCATACGGGTGTTCAATGATTGTCAAGTACTGGCCAGGAACTTTGATCTCTTCAAATTTAAAATGCAAAGCTCGGGGCTCCCTAAATCTCTAAGATGCTCACAGTTAATACTTCATTTGAATGATTAATCTGCTGGTCCCAAGATTTGAAGTAGCAAATAAGCAATTTGGAAAGGTGATGCCATCCCAGCTGCCAGCTTCTGGTTTGTTAATTTAGTACTGCAAGGGCAGCACTTGTAATAGATATATTAATGTATTCCTTTAGAGAACCAGGTTGGTGCAGTAATTAAAGAAGCAGGTTGATGCTGCACTGGAAGCAGGGAGATCAAGATTCTAGTTTTCCATAGGTACAGAAACCAGCTGGGTCACTTTGGGCCAGTCCTTCCTTCTCAGCCCTAATCTGCATCAGGCTCTGCAAATAAGCCAGTTGATAAAACCCCTTGTCACATCATGCACTGATAGCTTCACTATAAGAACAAGGTGAGTACAGTGCAAAACAAGAGAGTCCTGCTCATCCATCCATCCATCCATCCATCCATTCATTCAATTTATTGGCCACCCATCTTACCACAGGTAACTCTTTATGCAGGACAACACTAAGAATAACAACATTAATAAGGTAGTCAGTTAGAACTGGGATTACTAGATGTACAGCATCTCAGATCTCAAACTCAAAGGATACTATAGAGCAGGCAAGGATACCAGTGCCATAGTTGGCACGGTTGGATTATTGCAACGCACTCTACATGGGGCTACCCTTGAAAAGTGTTCGGAGACTACAGTTGGTCCAGAATGCAGCCACGCAAATTATAGTGGGTGCGCCTAGATACACCAACATTACACCAATTCTCCATGAGCTGCACTGGCTCCCTATTGGTCTCCGGGTGCAATTCAAGGTGTTGGTTATTACCTTTAAAGCCCTATATGGCTCAGGGCCAGGCTATCTTCGAAACCGCCTTCTACCACATAGCTCCCAGCGACCGGTAAGATCCCACAGAGTTGGTCTCCTCCGGGTCCCATCAGCTAAACAATGTCGGCTGGCAGGCCTGCAGGGGGGGGCCTTCTCTGTGGCTGCCCTGGCTCTCTGGAACCAATTACCTCCTGAGGTCCAGACCACCCCCCCACCCTATTGGCCTTCTGCAAAGTGGTAAAGATCTGGCTCTTCCGGCAGGCCTGGGGCCATTGATCTCGTTATAATGATCTTGCGAGACCCGGCCATGAATTGGAGTGCATGTGTTTTAACGTTTTTAAAGTTTTTAATGTTTTTCTTTTTAACATTTTTAATGGGATTGTTTGCATTGTTTTATTCTTTGTTGTAAGCCGCCCAGAGTCCCTTGGGAGTTGGGCGGCATAGAAATGCAAATAAATAAATAAATAAATAAATAAATAAATAAATAAATAAATAAA